>JAYJMA010020894.1:0-12166 GCA_036873895.1 Parotocinclus cabessadecuia
ATATATATATATATATATATATATGATTAAAAACACAAGGCAAAGAATTAAACATTCTATGAATGAATAGCTATTATAAAATGAATAGCCTGATATTATATTTATATATTATAATAATATAATATATGGCCTATATATAATATAATACTATATAAATATAATATCAGGCTATTCATTTTATAATAGCTATTCATTTATAGAATGTTTTATTCTTTGCCTTGTGTTTTTAAGCAGGAACCAGCAGCTGTTAACAACTGCTAATACCATCAGTTGCCTGACAGGAACTCAAACAACCCAACATGTAGTATTTAATATGAAATTAAATTCATTTTTCTTTAAAAGGGACAGATTTATTTACTCATCAAAAATGATTACTATGTAGTGTGTGGTCACACAATGATCTAATCGAGATGGGTTGCACAGTAGTATCGCAGCCTCACAGCGATAAGGGCATGAGTTTGATCCCAGGGTGGAGCGGAGTCTGGATATCCTCCCTATGTCTGTGTGGGTTTACTCTGGGTACCCCGCTTTCCTTCCATGGTCCAAAGACATGTGTGTTAGGTTAATTCATTACTCTATGAATCACTAAATGAACACTGACATGTGTGTAAACAAAACCTCGGGTGCGCCACTAATGGCCACTGCTGCTGATAGCGATGGTAAATAAACCAAATAAACAAACAAACCATCTAATCCAGGCTGCCCAATGAGGTTGGATGCCTTTTTAGTTTCTTCCTCATCACATTTAGGGTTTTTTTCCTCACCACAACCCTACGGGCTGTGGGCCTAGAGATTTGTAAAACTGCTTTAAGACAATTCTCTGTTGTAAAAAGCAGTATATAGATACATTTAACTTGACATAACATACATTTCACAATAAAGATTCTATTCTGTTCAGCCCAAATCAGATACTGATTCATGGACTATCCTGATAGCACTTGTGCTGCTGACTCACTCAGTTCTGGTTTACACCTGTCTTTCCCTCTGCCCGCATACTGTCATGGAGGGGAGATGTTGATTTCATCCTAAATGTTCAACCCACATTTGGACCAAAACATGAATCCTGTGTAAATGATACCTATGATAGATTGAGCAGGGGTGTTGTCAGGGTTTCGGTGCCCCATGAAAAGATATTACATTGGGTCCATAAAAATGAAAAGTTTTTCATTGCCCAGTCAGTCACAGGCCCTTCAAAAATCACCCTATCACCCTAACATTTCTCCTGCCATGCTTGTGTTCCAGATGCAGCCGAGAACCTGAAGGCTAAAAACCAGATTGAGTGTCAACAGCTGCTCACGATACACTTTCCATGACCATAACTTAGCAATAAATGTCCAAACTAAACCATATCGGACCCAGAACTGTCTGCTATGTGGGCCCTTTTACCAAGGCACGTGTATTTATCACTGTTACTTAAATGTTATTAAAACATTTGCTTAGTTTATTGAAATGGTATGTTTTTTGACAGTTTATGCAATTCACCGAGAAATACATTTTAAAACAAAGGGTTACTTTTGTAAAGTTTCGTATTTAACACATCGGTGGGTCTCCTTGGTTACGGTGCTGCTGCTGCTGCTGCAGCAACCTAGCGCTCGAAGGCGAGCGTGGAGCTCGAGCATGCTGATTGGACATAGCCAGTCTGTGCTCGCTCCTGATTTGTCCATACTCTAAGGGCAATTACGTCATTCCCACGCAGTCCCCCCTTTTACTAGAAACTAAATACGGGGTGAGAAACCGTGGGATAATTTTACACATCGCTTTGATTGTTTGATTCTGTGAATAGAAAAGCGTGAAAAAAGCGGGCTGGCCTGAATTCTTACTCCGTATTGATGCGTTAGATGTAAAGGTAAGTCAGTGCGCTGCCGGATTAATGCGCTGTGTGATGAAGCGATGGAGGGATTTGTTGACATTTTTTTCACATTAGGCGCCATTTTCAGACATTGTGTTTACCCCTCTGATGGTCCCGTTATGTGCGGGATCAGTGAAATCCCTTATTCGGTTTGACATCTCGTTGCACTAACCGCTTCACCGGTGCCTTTGATTGATGTAAAGATTTAATTTGCTGTATTTTTTGTTATCAGTGTGCTTTTGTTGCTTGGTAAAATAATTCTCAGAACTAAATCGCTTAATATTTTTTAACCCCTTTTGTTTTTTTTTTTTACCCGATCGCATAGTATATTTTTAGGATTTAAGTCCCTGCTTATATTTGTACTTATACCGTATTCTTTCTGCTGGATAGCAGACCGATTTCCTGTGCAGGTGTGGGCATTTGGTCTGAGGATCAGAGGAAAGTAGGTTAGGAGAAATGCCATCCCAACTACTGCTAGGGCCGAGTGCGGAATTAAGACCAAAACCGAGATTAATTTGTTTTTTAATCTTACAAAAATACATGTAAAAAAAGAAAAGAGTTTGTAATTAACATTACATTCTTTATCATTCATTCGAAATGATGTACAGTAGCCTATATTAATAAAGTTCTCTATATATAAAACCTATAGTCTTGATGAGTGCTGTTTCTGTTTCCACATAATGTCAGCCGAATATAGCCAACATCTATTGTTTTTATTGGTATTGGTAAATGTGAAAACTTAACCAAAGTCATTTCAGTCTGCCTTCAAACAAAAATAATCAGAAACTATAGATAAAAATAGTACTAAGTAAAGCCAGTTGGTAAAAATGCTGAAAAAGGTCAGACTGTTCAACATATACTGCTCACAAAATTGATATATTTTTGAAATATCCACTAAACATGTTTATTGATTGTATACTAAAGGAGAAGAGCAGTGACCCTGCTAGCCAATCTGAGTGCAGATGTTATTTAGGTATGCAGAGAAAGGACTGATTTTTTCCTGATTGAACGGATTGTTGAGGGGGAAAAAAACAGTATATAATTCCGTTACATCAGACAGACCTATCGGATATTAATCAGATTTCATCTCATTCACTTTATTAGCTGTTTAACTGGAGTTGCCAAACTCTCTCAAATCAACGTCATGGCTCCAGTAATCAGCATTTCATCACAAGTGGAAAACGTTTATGCTCCTGACATGACAGACATACTCCAAAATGAAATATCCCATAAGGAAATATCACCAAATTTCTGTGAGCAGTGTGATTGTACAGGGTAGTAAGTGGTTCGTTGTGTGTAACAAACAGGCTAACTGCTAAAATGTTACCCAAACTGAACACTGTAAAAATATGACAAATGGTAAATCTCAGCTTTTTTGTTCGTATTATGGTCACTAAATTGGCAACTCCACCAAGACCATCTTAAATATCTTGAATTTAGAGGGGCGGGGCATCCGGGCCCGTCCAATCCCCACCCATTAGACAGAAAACAAAGACTAGGCCTTCTCCAAATTTTTTGATACTGTGCAGACCTAATCAGTGTATGTAACTACTGTAGAAGTCTTAAGTAAAAGTAAAAAGTAACTTTGCATTTATGTAAAATCAGTTAAAATTAAAATGATAATTTAAATGTTTATAAACATAACAATTTGAATTAAAAATATGTTTGAAAAAATGTATGAAATACATTTCAGAATGGATTAGTATTTGGTATGTTCCCCCTAATGTGCTCCAGTGCACGTGAGCTGGGACGGATTCCACAAGGTTGTGTGTAATCTAATGATCCATGCTGTTCTAGTATGATTTCACAGTATTCCAAAGAGTTTCTTATGATGTTACACAGTCGGGCTTTCTTTGTCTTCAAGTGCCCCTATAAATGCTTGATGGGGGTTATGTCTGGTGATATTAAGAGAAAGTCAGAATCCCTTGATCTTCCTTTGTCTTCAAGTAGCTGTTGCAAAGCTTTCACTAGTGCTGTCGGACCTTCCTCAGTAGCATCAACCTGCCAATTTCTAATAGACACAGGGACCTAAAGACCCACTGCCTGAACTGTTTACAAAAATTATTTGAAAGGCCACTTGTATGCGTCTACTGAATAGTTTATGATATTCATAATCCTGTTAATGACAAATATTCAAAAAAAGAGCAAAGATACTGGGGACAGGAGGAAAATGCAGAGAACCACTGAATGGGAAAAAGGACGGCAGATGCAGCTAACCCCAACACCGTCCCATTCTACATCTGTACATCTGGGCAGAGAGAGAGACGGGGAGAGACACAGGGACAGGGAGACACAGAGAGTGACACAGACAGACAGACAGAGAGACAGACAGACAGACAAAGAGACAGAGAGACAGACAGACAGACAAAGAGACAGACAGAGAGACAGACAGACAGACAGACAGACAGACAGACAGACAGACAGAAAGACAGAGAGACAGAAAGACAGAGAGACAGAGACAGACAGAGAGAGAGAGAGACAGACAGAGAGAGAGAGAGACAGAGAGAGAGAGAGAGTGACAGACAGACAGACAGAGAGACAGACAGAGAGACAGACAGAGAGACAGACAGACAGAGAGACAGACAGACAGACAGACAGACAGACAGACAGACAGACAGACAGACAGAGAGAGAGACAGACAGAGTGACAGACAGAGTGACAGACAGAGTGACAGACAGAGTGACAGACAGACAGAGAGACAGACAGACAGAGAGAGAGACAGAGAGACAGACAGACAGAGAGACAGACAGACAGAGAGACAGACAGAAAGAGAGAGAGACAGACAGACAGACAGACAGACAGAGTGACAGACAGACAGACAGAATGAGAGTTCCTATCTAATTCCTCTGTGGCGAGATTAATTTTAAAGCTGCTTTCCTGCCCTAAGCCCACTTTCTGCATTCCGTCACAAACCATGTAGCATTAATGCTCTCTCATTCACTCATGATTTTCTCCTGTACTGTAGTAGTAGTAGTAGTAGACATGTTGTGATAGTGGATATATTGAAACGTCATGCTTTGACACGTTAGGACTGCATCAAATAATGTGATATTTTAGCTTTAGTAGTCATTGGTTATAGATTCCCCATTAACCTGCTACATAGTACTTCTACCTCTAGTGATTTGTGGGTGTCTTTATTTTGAAGAATATGAGTTTGATATTGGTTTCTAATAATTAAAATATATAAAGATAAGACTTACTGTATTTTACTGTACTACACTGTACTGATTGTTTTCGTTTGGTCTTTTAATCAACATTACTCTTTAATGTAAAACACTGTGTGCAGAGTATCTAAACTTTGTGACTATGGTCATGTGTGGGTCAATGTCCATTTCTGCCACAGGATGTAATGTGGACGTTAAACGATGCGTACCTATTTTTTATTTTTGTATTTTATGATTAATTCAGTCGATAATAGCACAGCCACTTATAATATGTGTAGTAGTTTAAGTTTAGCTGCAATACTTGTTAGCTTATGTTTGAATTTTTGTTTTGTTTTTTTCTTTTATTATTAGATTAAAACTTCCAGAGTTTAGGTATTTAAAAAAAATTCCCAGAGTTTAGGTATTTAAATTGGTCTTGTAAGAGAAACACTGGGATCAGTGCAACTCTAATTATTGTCAGCAAATAACTGATATGATTGATACGTATAATTTTCATCAATAGGCTCTTCAGTTGTGTGATCTGAGACGCTGCTATATGTTTATTGCATTTGGAATAGACAATGCCCGGCAGTGATTAGACCACTTAGCCAGGCCCATCCTGGCGTCCACCCCATTACCCCATCACTTTATTCAGTAGTGATCCACTTTAAGCGATCACATTACAGCCTGCACTAAAGCAGCTGTGATCATGACTAATTCTGTGTCATTAACTCTGCCCTTTTCTCTGGAGTAATTAATAGAGGTCACGCAGGCCCCATGCAGAGGGGCTCAAGAGTATTCATGTTGTGTTTGGGCAGGATATTAATGCTCCTCTATTATCTATAGGACTATCTTTTGATGAAAACTGGCTCAGCACTGGCAGTTTGCTTGTGTTTAGCTACTCAAACAGTGTATGGGGGAGGTCAAGGAGTCCTAACACGTCAAAGAAAGCTCACACAAGATAGAAATGGGTTAGTGTTGTTCGAGCAATAATCTGACGTAGCATGCTCACTAGAGATGAACTGACATTTTGGCCACTGAAAGGGAAAACCGGAAAAGGGGGAAAAAAGGGAGAAGTTTTTGACCGACAAAATGTTTCTGGGATTCCTCACAGCTTAACCATTAAGTATGTTTTTGATTGTATAAATATGTATTTCGATTACTTTTGACTTTAAAGCCTTATAACACAAATCATGCGAATGTATGCGACTGCTCATTCACACATCCTAACCCATATGACCATATATATTTCATTTCAACACTGGACCCGACCCCCAAAACTCCCCAAAAGTTGGATAAAATGTTTTTTTTTTTTTTTTAACTTAAAACCACAAATGGAAAAACAACCATGGATAAGGCAGTATGCATGATCATTAAACAAACAAATATAACTTTGTGCCATATAACTGTTCGCAGCCTTATTACACTGCTCACATTTAATGTGGTTTTTATACATGTGAAGAGCGCATAACATGAATTTTTAAAGAATGTATCGTGCAAAAGTGCATGTATTTACGTTAAGGCTAAAATCAGCGTACATGCAACACTTTTGAGTTAATGTGACTCAATTTTCCTGGGTCTCTGCTTCCTGACTATCTGTGTATTAGGGGTATGCGCTTCCTTCTCTTTGCCTGTTTGCCTGTTTTTTTTTTCAGTGCTATATCATCTTGTGTTTGTGCTTGAATAGATAACAAAAATGCTTACAATGTTCCTTTACATGAATGTTCTGCCACTAAAAATAACACCAAACAGTGTCTTGAGGTAAATACTGTAATGAGGAGCAGCTACATCTCCTTACAGCACCACACTGTATTTCAGAATGTAAACAGTATATTTTATTCTTAGTGACTGCCATGACGACAGACGAAGCGGAGAGTTTGCATAAAAAGCAGGTCAATGAGCAGCAGCAGGAAGAGGCAGAGCTTGGAATTCAGGAGCCTGGCCCCTCTGAGCCCCATCACGATGGCTCGCCAACAGCTCATGGTGTCTCAGAGGAGGAAGAGCAGCTGAAGCCACGTCAGCGCACCTCAACCGGCCGTGGCCTTTCTCGCCTCTTCTCCTCCTTGCTGAAGCGCCGCTCACAGTGCTCAGAGGGAGATGGGGTCAGTGTGGAAAAAGACCAGGAGAAAGGTGGCCCATACAACCCCAAAGCGCCCATCGCAGACCCTGAACCTGAGCTGCGCATTGAGGGAGATGCAGCACTCGATCTGCACTCCATTAGTAGCTCAGAGAACCAGGTGAGCGGGAGAAAAAGGGAGATGGAACCATGAGCACTCACGTTTATTTGCAAACTACTTGTTCCTCCCCTCTTCAGGTTCCCTCTGAAAACCTGTACCTCTGACTCGTTTTTAAGCTGTTACTTTCCTTCGATAGTAGTTGATGTACCAAAGAAAGCTTTGTAGTGAAATGTCATGAACTCATTGGGTACTTTCACATGGGGGAACCCCAGATTGCTACCACAGACCTAACATCCTAGACTAGGAGTAAACTCTGAAACTCGAGATAAAATGGCCCTCTGGTGAGGTGGAACAACAAACACGGACAGTGAAGACCTGGGGAGTGGAGAGAACAGATAATCATCACATCAAAAGATGCAGTACGAATCAGAGTTGGAATCTGGTCGACTCAGTTGACTCAACTGGGAGATCACTGATTCCCATTCTGAACCTCCCTGGTTTGTATCCCGCCTCTGGTGTGGTGATGATAGAGCCTCGGATTGCACACTCTCTCTTCTGTGTCGTCTCTGTTTGCTCTTCCTCCTCACCAAGGACTTTGGTCCTGCCATACTTTAATGTGTGGTCCCCCCCGATTTACAAAATTTGTCAAGCAAACTCCCAGCCCCCAATCTAAGAAGTGTTGAGCCACTGGAGCCTTTGGTCAGGTAGCACCAGACACCTAATCTGTTTTCAGTGTTTCCCCAGAACCGTCACAGTCACCATCATCAGAGTGCCACTAATTCTGGAACTAACGATTTCCCTTACAGATTACAGCTAGATTAGTGGGAATTAAAATCATAATACGTGCCTTTATTTGTCTGGCAGGTTGTAGCAGATCAGAAGTACATTAGAGAGGGTGAGGAAAAGAAGGTGGAAAAACAAGAACGAAAAGAGAAGAAAGAAAAGCTTGATAAGAAAGCAGCCAAGAACAAGAAAATGGAAAAGATCGAGAAGGCACAGGAAAAAGTGGTGAAAAAAGAGAAGAAACAGAAAAAGAACAAGAGCAAGATCAAAAAAGCAGAAGAGGATAAAGTCGCAGTGCTGGAAGAGGAGCCCAAGGGTAAGGAAGAAGATACCGTGGAGGCTGTAGAGGAAAAAGCAGCTGCAGAAGAAGAACAAGATGAAGGCAAAGAGGCTGAGACGACCGCTGTGGAAGAAAGCAAGGCCCCTAAAGCCCAGCGTCGACCCAGGGTCATGCACTGCAAAGTCACACTGCTGGATGACTCGCTCTTCGAATGTGAACTGGATGTACGACTCGTGCACAGACACGCATGCCTCAGTTATTTCTTATAACACATGGTCAAGTAGTCAAAGCCACTAAAAGCCTTACCTTGCTCCCACATGTCTGATATGTTTGTATTTAGAAACATGCCAAAGGCCAGGAGCTGTTTGCAAAAGTGTGTGACCACCTGAATCTGCTGGAAAAGGACTACTATGGTTTGGCCATATGGGAAACACCAACCGTTAAGGTGACTAGAGCTCACTAATTGAGTGAATTTTTACATTTATTGTGGCATAGGAACACTTGGCCAGCTAGGGTGACTGGACAGACAGTTAGATGGATGCATGGATGTGTGGGACTGTGGTGGCCTAGTGGTTAAGGTACTGGACTATGGACCAGAAGGTCCAGGGTTCAAATCCCACCACTGCCACAGTTGGGTCCCTGAGCAAGGCCCTTAACCCACAATTGCTTGGATTGTAAGACTGTATGAATAGTAAGTCATTCTGGATAAGGGCGTCTGCTGAATGATAGAAATAAAAATGTAAATGAATGAGAGGACGTTTGATTCTCCAGGTTACCTATGCTATTCAGGCATATCATTTTTTTCCCTTTAGTAGTTTTTCTCACCTTTGCTCCTAGGAGTCAAGTATGAATACATCATAAAGAGTATTTTTAACACTCTCTCTCTTCCTCTCTCTTTTCCCCTCTCTCCTTCTCTCAGACATGGCTTGACTTTACAAAGGAGATCAGACGGCAAGTGCAAGGTAAGAAACGTAAGAGTTTCACTCGAGGTGCACCTGTTCGCCATTGCATAACTTGACAATGTTATGTATTTGATTGTATTTAGGCAGCAGCTATGATTTTACATTCAGTGTGAAGTTTTACCCACCTGATCCAGCTCAGCTGTCTGAAGATATCACCAGGTGAATAAACTTCATAAACTTTTCATAATTAAATAACTAAATACTTGTAATAATGTTCTCATCGATCTTTCTATACATCTAACATCCATATCTTGGTCCATCCATCCGTCCATCCATAATAATAATCCATCCATCTATCTTTTAGTCTTAAATTCCATATCTTTCCCAAAGAGCATCTGTTTGTCAATCAATGATAAGATATCATCCTTGCTGATTTATCTGATCATTAAGTTGCACATGTAAACAACATACAATTTACATTGTATTGTCACATATTTCTTTAATTCTGAATTTCAAGGCTGCAACCAATATAATGAACTGTAATTTGGGCACACCTAGTCTAAGGGTCTGGTGATTTCCTGAGGCAGATTTTAACTCACAGAACCTCGGGATTGCCTTTCACAGCTGAGATGTAAACTGTCTTCCTTGAATCATTGTAATGGCTCTCACTTTGCCATGGAACACACAGTGGAAATGGGCTTCTAACATCTATTATAGGAAATGGTGTAATCAAACACCTTTGCTTTGGGTCACAGGGTGCAGGTATAGAATGAAAAAATGGACTCTGGTCACTGGTCTCCTCTTTCCGTCAGTCCCAGATGCCAGTGGATAAAATGCAGTTTTCTGAGAGTGACTGGGAAAGCTTATGGGGTTACACTGCTGTGCTGTGACACAAAATGTACAGGCATTATGGTTCTGGTCATGTCTATGTAGATCCATACGCTATACAAATCACAATGAAACTGAAAGAGCCAACAAAGTTCAATATCACGGCATGTTCTAAACTTCAGAAACAGAGAAGCCGAGGCACAGGGAGAGGTCAGACTAATAAGCTGTTCATAAAATATAAATGTGGGCTTTTTGCCACATTATCAAGTAATAACTGATGTGCACGGCTTCAAGGCAAATGAGAGGACCATATCTTCATTGACAGCTAACGACTGGAACAGCTGTGTAAACAGCTGCTGATTCCATTTCACACTAAAAGCGATGGACCAAAACAACAACAACACAGCTGGGATTTTTTTTTTTTTAATCACAGTACAGCTTGACGTTGTGTCATTGCAATTAAAATCAGTCGGGCTATTACTCCATCATGATGTTTCCAGATGAGGTGTTATATATGTTCTTGTATATACGTAATGGAGGTGACTGCCAAATCCATAACTGCAGATTTCCTGTTGCTGCCGGTATGGACACAGGATTTACCTTAACGGACTTTACTCTGTATTCTAATGTTCAGGACCCAAACAGGACTGTACCATTTTGTGCTTATTGTGTGTGCTGTGCTGGCATGAGTGGATCAGGCACAGCAGTGCTGCTGGAGTCTTTAATCACGAAGAGCACCCTCATCTGTTGCTGCACAGTTAATTAGTTGCTGTATTAGTCATCCTATGATCCTTCATCAGCGCTCACAGGATGCTGGCAGCTGGACAGTTGTGGCTGGTGGACCTTTTTAGTCTAGGAGTAATATGAGTTTGAAAAAAATCCAGCAGCACTGATGTATCTGATCCACTCATACCAGAACAACACACCGCCACCACATCAGTGTCTGTGCAGTGCGGAGAATGAACCACCACCTAATTTACTATACACTAATTATCCACTAAGTATGCCCTAATTTTAGTACCTGAGCTTTGCTGGTCCCGTGAAGGTCCTGATTATTAGGGAACAAAGTAAAGGGGAATAACCCACTGCATTTTAGAACGTAACTGCTAGGAAGTAGTCCTGTTTCACGGTTGCCATTACAGGTCACCTCAAAAGTGTCTGATGAAGTCATGCTCAGGGATGCGTACAAGCCATTGAAGTGAAACCGTTTCTTAATGGACATTGTTTTAGGAGGGCAGGGGATAAAGTTGTTGAAATGAATTGCGGCGTCGGTTGGAGATTCCATGGCTCAATACCATAAATGAATGTCTCTATCAGGAATTTATTAGCAGTGAATGTGCCTAAAATAACAGGTCAATAATTATATATGGTTTCCACATACTTGTGGCCATCCATGGGGAAAATTCAACTTACAATATCCCCACGTCTATGAGGTTTATCAACAAAAAACTATGAACCCTTTGGCAGACGTTAGACATGTTGTGTACAATTGCAGTTCCTAAGGGGCTGCGTGGCTATTTGACTCTATCAGAATATAATATAATTGATTTGATATTTATAAATTAATCGCTCTATGCCACTGGTAAGTATGTTCTACGTGATGGTGCCTCACTCAAAGCCTTTCTTTTTTATCTTGCTTTTTTATCTCTACAGGTACTATCTGTGTCTCCAGCTACGCAAGGACATTATGAGTGGCCGGTTGCCCTGCTCCTTTGTCACTCTCACCCTGCTGGGCTCTTATGCACTGCAGTCTGAGTTAGGGGAGTACGACCCAGAGGTCCACGGCACAGACTACGCCAAGGAGCTCAAACTCATCCCGAACCAGACCAAGGAACTGGAGGACAAAATCGTGGAGCTCCATCGTACATACAAGTACCTGTTTATTACATTCTATGTTCTATGTTCTTCTAACAATCGTTGAAGGACGCCCAGCTGTGAGCTGTTTGGATGCATATCTGTGAATATTTATGTAACAATGTAAACAATAATATTTAATATATATAATGTATTATTGAGTGATATCGTGATATATATGTCTATATATAATGGGAATTGTTCCTGTCTAGGTCCTTGAGTCCTGCTCAAGCTGACATGATGTTTCTAGAGAACGCGAAAAAGCTTTCCATGTATGGCGTGGACCTGCACCCGGCTAAGGTACTCTTTGTAATCATGGCTACTATATTTATTTGTTTCAGATATTCCTG
>JAYJMA010020925.1:0-12164 GCA_036873895.1 Parotocinclus cabessadecuia
GTGCCTCTGGCACTAGGTGCCTTGACTGTGTGCAAGGCATCATGAAATCTGAAGATTACCAAAGGATTTTGGGTTGCAATGTAGTGCTCAGTGTCAGAAAGCTGGGTTTGTGTCCTAAGCCATTGGTCTTTCAGCAGGATAATGACCTTAAACATACTTCAAAAAGCACCCAGAAATGGATGGAAACAAAACACAGGAGAGTTCTGAAGTGGCCAGCAATAAGTCTGGATCTAAATCCCATTGAACACCTGTGGAGAGATCTTAAAATTTGTGTTGGGGGAAGGCAGCCTTCAAAGTTGAGAGACCTGGAGCAGTTTGCAAAAAAAGAGTCGAAGAGTGGATTGGAAGAGTTTGCAAAATTAAGGGTGTCAACAATTTCAGCCATGACTGTAAATAGGTTAGTGGACATGAGTGGTGTGCTCTGAGTCACCCACAGTAAGGATATCTGCTGCATGGAAGTACAGTCCATTGTCTCATGGTGATAACCCCACCATGGGGTGAGAGTTATCTCAAGAAAATGACAAGCTTCATGTTAGAAGCTTCACACCTATCAAAATTCAAAATGCTGTGGGCAATCTAAATTCTCTAAATAACATCTTCCAAATTAGGCTTATTGCATTTGAAGGAACCCAAACCTGTATTCATTTAGGAAAATGATAAAATACTCACATTAAATCAAACATAAAACCCATTTACTTTAGCACCAAACACTGACTAGTTCCCTGGCTGACAGTCCCATTGTTGAGGATTCTTAGCCGGTAGTGATCTGAATTAAGCAAAGAATTAATTAATTGCTTAATTAAGTAATAAATCATAAAATTACTTTTGGTTTACTAAATACAAACTAAATAAAATGAATTATACAAGAACATAGACATATGTGAAGTCAAAGGTAAATAAAAAATACACATCAATCTCATTTTTAGCAATGCAAAATAATTCCTGGGTATAATGCTTGATTTGAGCAAGCGTTTGATTGTTGAACCAATAGCACTTTCTAATTTTAGTATCATTCATATTGCACAGGTTGATCACTCTAGCTTCACAGAGAAACATATGACTTTCAAAAGAGATCAAAGCTGCTGAGGTGATAAAAGTGTGCACGCTTCCTCTCTGTGTGACAGTTCTTTACCAGATACATGTTATCACACCCCCTTGGGAACGCAGCATGCAGCACAATGTGCATGTTAATTAGCTGTGTATAAAAGGGCACATCATTTGATAAGATAAGGCAATAACTACCTAACTACCTTACAATATGCATTTTTAAAGCTTCAATAAAAGTCATTCACTTTCTAATTGACATGTGTTCAGTCTCTTTAACCGACTGGGGCTAGTAATGGAAGAAAATGTGTTTGAGGAGTGGGTTGGCCCACAAACAAAAGTGGCCACACCTACTTCCTTGACACTGATAGAAACAGATACCACACATACTACGCTGAGACTGATAGGCATGCAGGTCTCCACTGAAGCCAATGCACAGAGACCACAACCTTATCTACTGTGATCGATAGGCATAGAGGCCACACCTTCTCCACTGAGACACCTAAATACAAAGACCATACCTCTTTCACTAGCAACAAGAGGTGCAGAAGATAAACCACCATCAATGACACCAAGTGAGAAAAAAAAGACTTAAAAAAAAACCCTTAATAGGCACAAGCAGCTTTCTCTACCCACTGAGGAACCAATGCTACCAAAGTCAGGTACATGCAAGAAACAGAGAAAGCTAAGACAGCAGAATATACTGATACACATTAACGGTTCAGCAGCTGTACACCTAGAACTCATTGCTCACATTGAGCTAAACCTTAACACAGGTCAGCATTCCGGGCACAGTATGGAGCACTCACAGATGCAGAAGCCACAGATACTTCACTGGCATTGACAAGTCAAAAAAAGATTATTTCCCTCAATACCACTAACAGTGAAAGAAGCCACAAACCTTTTAAAGGCATTGACAGGTACAGAGGATATACTCTTAAATCAACTGTACTACAGAGAAAAAGGACACGTACAGATGTACATGTACAGAGTCAGCATTATTATTTGTAAATACAATACATGTTTAGTTTTCATAATATTATACACATTTTTTTTTCATTTAAGTATTTTTGTTGGATATATTATGCTTTATCTATGAGTTTACACTCTCCAGGCAGAATTCTGGAGGTTTCCAGGAATCAGCTTCTGTGAAACAAGCCTCATTAACTTTCATGGTTGCTTTTCGTGGCTAATAATTTAAAAATCTACTTCTTTTCCCCATGCAAATACTCCTATCATAGGTTATTAGGCAGTCCTGATATGCCTTGCAGTGGTGGATTTTTATGTTGTACTGTGGGTGGGGCTGTGCTATGCATGAACAAAATTTCATGAAAGAACACTAAATTGTGAGCATTTGACACATCTGCTTGGAGTTACTGTAAATCCTATCCATTCACGAACATCTGTCAAGGGTTAGTCATTATGGAAAATGGGGAGTTCCTGTTAGTATGCAACAAAGTAATCTGGGAGTAATTTAGCCAGCTGGATTTAAAAATGCCAAAGATTTATGGCTTTGAAAGCAATTCAAATGCTGCCTTAAGTTTATTTTGGATCCCTCTTGCATTTCTTAGTCACTGGGTGTATATGTCCATTTTCCATTGTATAACCATATATGATTTTGTTTCATAATAGGAAATATAAGAACTGTTTATGGTTGGAGGAAAATTATACTTAACCTTTATCTAATGCCTAAAAATAAACACACCAGAGCAGCTCAGAGGAACAAATAACAATGGTCTGAAATGTCTGCTTAAATGAGACAAATTCCCTTTATACAAACACCCTTCATTTTTACAGTGGTGAGCTTTTATGGTTTGTTTTTCTTTTTTCCTCCCCCAACTACATTTGAAGAATGTGTCATTACTGCTCCAGCAGAATTAGAAGAATCCCAAAAAAACATATTTCATTATAGACCTTTCTTTCAAAATACTTATAATAATAATAATTTATTCTGCCTCAAAATGCAAATAATTAAGCGTTTTCAGAGAGTCTTGCACAGTCTAATTTATTTTATTTGGTGTTTTACAATACAGGTACCCACCACATCTGGGTTCATCTGTACTCCAAGTGAATCTGAACTAAAATCTTTAGCATGATAGCTGTGAACAAGTTTTAAACAAAAGTTC
Organism: Parotocinclus cabessadecuia; assembly: GCA_036873895.1. Taxonomy (NCBI): domain Eukaryota; kingdom Metazoa; phylum Chordata; class Actinopteri; order Siluriformes; family Loricariidae; genus Parotocinclus; species Parotocinclus cabessadecuia. Next base: position 3,171 of record JAYJMA010020925.1, read on the forward strand.
AGCATTTAAAATGTCACTTTATGTCCAGAAATAACGTACTTGCAATCCCTATTCTGAAACAATATTCCACAGTTTAAGAATAATATAAGAAAGGGAGCTGAGCTGTGGCTGAGCCCAGGTATTAACAGAAGGTCTGCAAAATTGGATGTACAGATTTAGTCGAGCAACAAGATGAATTATGCAGAGGTTTAACAGGACTGAATCTATAAACTGGAAAAGGTATGAGCTAGAGTATTCTGAATAAAATGAAGTTCATGTAAAGAATATGCCAGGTAGCCAACTTGTGTTGTACTCCATCTATTCAGTTTATGGAAAATAGTATTTTCTAAAGTAAATGGGGACACTCACACATTTGACTGGCAATACATTTTTCAATAAATTCATGAGCTATTCAATCATGTATTATAAAATAAGCTTTATATTAATGATTTTCCCCATGTGTAGTGTAATAGGAGTTTTAGTCATGTATGCTGTGCACTTGATGCTCTCCTGTGTTTGATTTGGAATGCTGCAGCATGTGGCAGGTGTGGTTAGGTTAGGTTGAAACATCAGCTGGATCAATGACTAAATCTGGTGTGACAAACAACAGGTTTTCATTCTATGATATGTTTATTTCAACCATTCATTCAATGTCTTATCCGCTTACCCTAGTCAGAGCTGTGGGGGAGCTGGCAACACAGTGCGCAAGTCATGAACAACTCTAGACAGGGTGTCGATCCATCGCAGGGCACATACACTAAGGGCCACTTTGGAACACCAATTAACCAATTAACACATGTCTTTTGAAAGAGGGATGAAACCAGAATACTTTGGCACTTCAAGCTGTGAGGTGAAATTGCTAACTATTACACCACCATAATCGCCCTAGTTTCAATCTATCTAATTCAATATAAATGTCAAAATCTACTGACTGTCTCTTTGAATAGAACTTACACGTTTATAGCATGTGTCAACACTGATGGTTAAGGACCTTGTTCAAGAGTGCTACAAAAGTGGCTTTGCGGTGCTGGGATGTCAGCCTTCTAGTTAGTAATTCAGTACTTTACCCACACAGCCACCACTGCCAGCAAACTGCACTGTCACACATAATTGGCAACTGTACAACTTTTGCACTTTGTTTACGTTATTTTTTATTTATTTGCTTGAATGAGATGACTAAAATCAATACAAAATTGTACTATTGAAATTTCAAAATCGCCACCATTCTGATTCTTAACTACATGTTAGGTTTCCATGATTAATTATATTTGGGTTAATAACAAAGTGAAATCTACACTCTTAAAACACGCATGTTTTACAGAATAAAATGACAGTGTTGTTTGGACGATGTGCTTTTCGGTTTCTGTTTAATAAATGTTCCTTTTATGTTGTGATGTAGTCAACATATATTTGACTCTATTTTTAATTTGGATTATTAGGCTTGTAATGTAGGCAAAACCACTACATTTACAAAATATGCCTTAATAAAGTCTAAAACACAAAGCCTGGCTAAGTAAAGCACAGCCTAAACTGTTGATCTCAGGGTGATAAAATGTGTAAAAACCACCAAACTGGTCCTACAGAAAGATGCTAACAGAGAACATTTTAACATTTGATTTTAGACTCACATGAGCGCAGTGCCTTTGCATGCACAGCCTTGTCACAGACCTGATTGAAAACCTCAGGAATTTCCGAGTCAATTTTGTAGCTATATGTTAAAACCAAATCAGGAAAGCACACAAGCCATGCACAATTCCATTTCAGAGGCAGTAACCAAACCTCAATCTGGAGATGTACCAATCCCAATTCTTCGCTTCTGATACCAATATACATACTTGAACTCCGAGTATTCGGCAATGTAGACTACTAATCTGATGTGGTAGATTGATTTTTATAAAAATAGACTAAAATAAATTGTACCAGAATTGGTATTTGGCATACAAAATATGTACTGTGTCTAACATGTGACTGGACCAATGTGATGACTCCTAACAATAGCAGATGGAAGATGTATTTAATCAAACTAATTAACACTTCTAAACTGCAGATGCTTGTTGTTAGCCAGTAGTTTTAGCCATGCTGGTTGTGTTGTTAGCTCATGTTTAGATTCAGGATTTTTAAAAGCAAGTCATCCTTATTTTTCTAGACAGATACACGGTTATATAAAAAGACTAGTCATGTGCCAGTTTAAAGTGACTTGTTAACTAATGCATGTGTTTGGAATGTGTGAGGCAACTCAAGGCAAAACCACACAGACACAGGGAGGACTTGTAGACTCACAGGCAGTGTCTGGGATCAGGTTGAACTGGGGATCTCGGAGCTGGGCTAGCCACATGTGCCACCTTGCCACCCCACATGAAACCGATAATAATGCAAGCGATGATATAGAGCTTAATTATTGGAGCTCAAAAAATTCTATGAAATTCAATTTTATTTATATAGCGCTTTTTACTATAGAGCATTGTCTCAAAGCAGCTTTACAATATTGCATTATCTTAAAAGGCCAATCCCATGTTGAGCAAGCCTAGGGCAACAGTGGCAAAGAAAAACTCCCTAAAAGGGCTAGGAAGAAAGAGATTTGTCTGGCTTGAGCATTATATGCAGATAATGACTGAATATTTCTGAAGGCTAGTCAGGGGATCGTTTATGATGCTACAACACTGACCCTGCATTTTACTGCATTACATTTTAATGTAAAAAAAACAAAAAACTTTGCAGTCAGAAATATTCCCTAATGTCTGTAAGCATTACAGTTGTGTCCATTACTATGGTGGCCTAATGGTTAAGGTACTGGACTATGGACCAGAAGGTCCAGTTTTCAAATCCCACCTCTGCCACAGTTGGGTTCCTGAGAAAGGCCCTTAACCCACAATTGCTTGGATTGTAAGACTGTATTAATTGTAATTCACTCTGGCTAAGTGTCGGGTAAATGACACAAATGTAAATGTAAAAACATAGATATCTGCTGAAGCCCATAACACTTGGAAAAGTGTATCAAAATGTTACTATATCTCAGTATAGACAACACAATGCAAAGGATCAGCCAAGGTAAATGTAAATATTACAGAAAGACAGAAACATTTGAGGGTTGTTATTTTAGCTCTTGATTAACACATGGGTGAGAAGTCACCATTTGAACACATTGGTGTATATATGTCAACATATTGCAGCCATTCAGGGACAAAAGAATGTGAACGTCATTTCACGACCTCTTGGCAAATGCCGTTCTGTCATCACTACATTTCTTAGATCTGCTTTCTGCTCCAGGTCATCAACTAAAAATAGCACAGAACCAGAATAAGCATTTCTTCAGTTACTTGTGGGTTCCTTCAATATACAGGTATGCCCTTATTCAAACAACTAACATGCACCACCAGTCAAAATGTCATGCATATTTTGAGTCTGTGACGGACAGGACATAGCCATAAAGCATTATAACAATTAAATCAAGGTAGATTTTTTTTTTTTACTTTTTACAAAAAGGTGTTGTGCTGACGGGTGAATTTACAAGTTACTATTACTGCCAAGATTTTTTTTTACATTGATGATTCACAGAAATACATCCTCAGTCATACAGAAGTGAGGATTAATTCATACCTATTTCCAAATTGCTATTTGGTTTACATTTTAAATGTTTAATTTTTTTATTAGGTTTTGTTCCATTTTTATTTGTTAGTAATAAGCATATTTTTGCCATAAATCAACTAAAGTAACCTTTACCATGGTAATTAATTCAGCTAATTACATGAATACAAAAAAGTCTTAAGAGTAACTTCCACGGTTTTCCGTTATCTTTTGACAATGTATCTTTCCAAATGACGACTGAAATCTGTTTTGCGGCATAAACACTAACCTGTTTAGAAGAGTGTTCTTTTTACCCTGTGCTTTAGAAGAATCATAAAGCCTTTCACTTTCAGAACCCATCAGACAGGTACAGAAAACTATCATTATGCTACAGCTCACTTCATAAACTTTAAAGCAAACCAGGGTAAGATGCTGCCGTGACAAGATTATGGTTTCTCTTTGGCACATTGACAAAATGTGAAAGATTTTTCTTTCATTTTGTTAAATTTGGAAACATTTTTGTGTGAAATGGTTATTGTAATTGATGTAAACAATTGCTAAAACCTAAATACAGTACACGTTTGATAAATATTGCAGTATAATAACATCACAATGCACTATTCTAAATATTGTGGGTTTGGTTAAAGCTTAATATAAGCTTTAATATACATTAAATAATAAGTTATAAATAAATATTAAAGCTAAATAAAAAAGATGTTTTTAAATGTATTGTGTTAAAAGCAATTAATTGTATCTAAATTTATGCTAAGGTGTTGCTTTCCAGATGGCAATTAATTTAATTTTAAAGATGCATCTTTATGATGCACTTGAGCATGGAACTTGTTTCAAAAGTTTTAAAAAAGTGAGATGTGTCAGGAATTTTTAGAGGGCATGTACAACACCAGCCTGGCAACAAGCATTAGCAAACAGATAATAAAACAATCTAATAAAAAGTGTTGTTCTGTGTTTCAGAGTGAGGATTTTGGATTAAATTAGAATATTACAGTTATCACTAAACTCTAAATGTCACAATTAACTGGAAAACTAATTATGACCACATAACTGGGCACCTATGTCAACCTGAATAACAATCAGGGTTTAAATCATGTCAAAAACATGTAAGCAATACAACGTTCCATAACATGATATTGCATTGTTGATTCATTTAAAATAAGATAAATAAGATAACTTTTTATTTAGATAGACAAAGGTTTGTCATGCATAATAACAATGCATACTGTATGTGCTATTTTCATGCATTCCTTTAGTCACTCTCTCGTTGATGTTGGTTGTAATACAGACAGAGTGGGTCTGCCAACACTTTTAATAATTGTGTTAACGTGCTACTTTAATTAAGGAATTATTTTCCATTGGATTTAACAGCATTCTCAGCATTACCGTGCTGTCAAGAACTCCATCCCAGTATTTTTTCTCTCATAATTGTTGTATTTTCTAAGTAAAGTAGCTCTTATTAGAAGACTTTAATTATGAGCTTTTATGATTTGTTTCCAGGGCTGCATTTTTTTTTTCATGTTTAATCATGCTTCAGCATATCAGAGTCGCAGGGAAAACATAGACATACAAGTGTTCTGGATAGAAAGTTCAATAATGGTTACTTTTGCAATGCCAGTGGATACTTCCCCTGAGTGGCCTCTCCTCATTCAGAAGCACTATTTATTTAGGTTATTATTAAGGTACGTATCTATTATGCAACATAAATGCCATTACCTGTATGCATACGAAGGCCCTTAGCAGCGTTACATCTACTGATATCGCTGGCTAATGGAGGGGAATTGACACATAAAATGTATGCTACATGGACACAGTACACACATCGCCACTGTTGTCACTATTAGATCAGCACCAATATTTTAGGCTTTGACTTTAATTTGAATTATACAGTGCTTTAAATAATAGAAACTGTACACAAAAACCTTTACAAAAATCTGAGTCTAAACCTTGAATAAGAAAAAAAAACAGAAACACAAAAAAAGAACATTTGAGAGGATCCAGACTCAAGTGTGGAATCTGACCTCCTCTGGTTGAGACCATTCAACAAATTTAAATTTGAGTCATTCACTAGTTAAATGTAAAGCATGTAAATAAAGCTCTAAATAAAACATATAAATGCATAAAATATGCACAGATTTAGCTGAACTTAAACTCTGCTGATATTGAAATAATGGGACTAGTGAGTAGAAGGACTTCGGTTCTCATTTCCATGACTTTGCAAAGCTATGTCTGCATTTCCAGTGCTTGCTAACAATACACATGGCACCTCATGAAATGCCTGTCCCACATCAACCGGACACCTCTTAATGTCTCAGTACTTTTTTTAAAAGGTGTTCCAGAAAGGATGACCTTCGCATACCGCAGAGAACACCTGGGGAATTTTAATAGGACAAGCATAATAAATACTGGAAATACAAGAGCTGCACTAAATCAAAGTCTTGTTTGATTGGACAGAAAAGCCAGGAATAAAATAAAGACAGGACAAAGTTGCTGCAGCGAACAATGAGGGTAACAAAAACACAAAAATCAAGCAATTAAACGCGTAAAACTCTCCTATAGTGAAGAGGTCATCAAAATGTAAAGCGAGTGAGTGAGGCATGTAATGTATTGTGCTACACGCTCCTCTGCAGCGCCTTCCCTGAGCTCTGACCTCTCCACATGCAGCAGCCAAGCCATTAAAACATCCCACGTCTCACTTTACGTAGCCCTGATGTTGACTGAAGTGGAGGGAGAATCTGGTATTCATCACAAGTCAAGAGTCACAGAACATGCTGCCTTTTTTTGCTTGGTGCACTCTTAGGGGAAAAAAAGGTTTCTTTGGATAGTTATCACTTTTAGAGGAAAGAATTATATTAGAATAACTCTGTAAAAGATTTGGAGGTGTAGTTCACATCATTACTCTATAAAGAGTTGTGACGTTTTTCTGTTGTACACTTGCATGTAGAAAGTGTTTGGATTTCCTCGCAGAAAGATGTGTCCTTTGGATGTTTAATGTCTCTATGTAAACTATTTATGGCTTAAATTTAAGGTGGAGACAAGCTCTTCTTTCTGAGTCTAATGTTGCATGAAGCAACCCTCATGACTTCAGCTCAGTCACAAATATAAAAAGCATTAAGGTTTCATTTATAAAACAGACGCCCTGTGCGTGAGGGGAAGGAGAGAGAGACCTCTTTAATAAACTGCATACGACTCGCCTCTGCTCCTCCCAAATGAAGTGGAGGCTTGTGAAATTTCAGACTTAAATCGATTCAATGCACCGAGAACTATGGAAAAATAATTTAGTCCTAGAGGCTTTACTTAGGTGAACATTGCTGAAGAACATAATGGCGAGGACCATCAAGTTCTGCTAGACTTCAAGGATCCTTCTGCATAGACAAATACATTGTGCATTTCATGCCATAGGGCATAAGACAAAAATAACAAGAATAATAACTCAGCCAATGTGTGATGCGTAAGAGCCTGATTACAGAATCTTTCGAAATATTCGGTTATCACATCTACTCGAAAGTCAGGTTCATTGATGTAAAACCCTTTGTCCCACATCATAGCGCAAATTTATCTCATTAGCCTATTAGTTGAGGATTCACTTACCAATAATCAAGCAGGGGAATGTGGCAGACATTTCGGCTCAGGACGGTGACAGAAGTCCTTCGCGGATAGAAACAAAAGCTCTTCTGCGCGCTCACAATCACTCTGGATACCTGCAGCACTCTTTCGGATTGGGAAACTGCAGAATATAGGTAGGACCGCGTGCCAAGCACAGCGTATCTAAGACATAGTGAAAGACGAATCCATGCCACCTCCTTCTCCTCCTCCCGCTGTTAAGGAACAGAGTCGCGTCCCCGGGACGTTTCCATTCCTCCTGCTCCACAAACCAGTGCGCCGTTTAAAGCTTTTGGTTCCTCGCTACCGCAGTCTGTCCTTTTGTTCGCCCCCGTGTTGTTTCTCTGCGTTCAGTGCAGCACAGTAAGGGCTAAGATGTTCGGGACAGGAAAACCCTGCTAAGAATGGATGGCGAGAGATGGCAGGAGGAGGATGGAGACCTCTACAGTCCGAAAACCTTCCAAAGCAACGCGGCAAAAGAGGTGTAAGCGCGGAACTGCACTGTGCGTCACTATGATTAACCACAACACAGCACACTACACACACACTGCTGAATGCGTCAAAAAACCTTTGCTACAAATACTAATAACAGTTACTACAAGTATAGATCTGTACACATCAGCATTTTTGGTAACCGTGATCCAACAAGTTTATAGATCAACAGTTACTATACAATTGATCAAAATTGAATAAACTACTAGACGCCTGTGTTTGATTCCAGTATCCTAGTCAATTAGCAAGACAATACTAGTTCCACATTTCATATGTTGATTGGTCTTGCTGTTCTTGAGGGTAAAGCTCCTGGCTTACTGGTTTAAAAATTACATTTATTACATGAAGCTTATTAGCATATAGCAAATTACCTATCCAGAGCAACTTCTAACTAATACAGTATTACAAAGTACAATCCAAGCAATTAAGGATTAAGGTTTTTGCTCATGGTAGCAACATTGGTAGCTGGGCGGTGTTGGGGCATTACTCCATGATCTTCTGGTAAATAAAACTCTGTGCCACTGTTGCCAACACAAGGTCACAGGGTTTTGCTTGACCAGAAAACTCTCAAGTCACACATTCTAAGATGTGTTTGCATCACAAACCTGTCACTGCTTGGTTTTTGTTAACCAATAATTGCTTGGACTGTACTATGTAAGACTGTATTAACAGTAGTGGACATCAATGCTAAATGCTGTAAAAATAATATACATTATACAAGGTCATACAGTTTTCTGTGCAGTTCACCATTACATTTGCATTGATTATTCATAGGTCAATAAAATCAACTAATACATTTTGATATTATTGTTGATCTTGATATTATTACTGCTACTACTACTGCATTAAAAAATACCACTTCGCGGTTCACCTTTCACGGACTCGGTGCATCGTGGGTTTTCAAAAAATATTAATGGAAAAAATATATCTCGTATTTTCGCTGATCGCAGGTTTTTGCGAAACTTTTATATAAAAAAAACTAAAAAAAAAAAAATCACAAAATTCATAAAACATATAAAAAATATTAATTCTAAAAATAATGTTATAAATCATAAAATATTACGATTTACAGTAAATGGCTCCCAAAAGGATCAATAAAGTTTATCCTTATCCTTATGACGTGCTGTAAGCTTGGTAGGGACAGAGCATGCGTGAAGAGAGTGATGTATGGCGTGCTTTGTATGGCATGTTAAGTAACGAGAACGTTCAATCACTTCAGCGTGTTGCTTGATTATTCAGCGTATTTACTCAGCAGATGAATACGCACCAAAAACAAGAAGTCAGACCAGAGCATCGAGTCGCTACTTCCCGATATGACAAGTTTTTGTCTGCAGTGTTGTGTTC
>JAYJMA010020946.1:0-12163 GCA_036873895.1 Parotocinclus cabessadecuia
AGGGAGTGTGTGATTTAAGGAGGGAGGGAGTGTGTGATTTATGGAGGGAGGGAGTGTGTGATTTAAGGAGGGAGGGAGGGAGGGAGGGAGGGAGGGAGACAGTGTGAGTGATTATATTCTAATGTTGCCAGGTATTAGAAATGACCAGCTAAGTAAGTCAGTGGAAGCCATTTTCTTCCTGTTTGTTACTGTTTCGTGTTTGTAGATTTTTGTTCCCTTTGTTTTACTTTGCATGTAAATGTGAAGTTTTAGCGTGAAGGGAATAAATTACCCTCAGGTCACGATTCTTTCCCAAATAATGCACCACCCTACACGGTGCTGTTTCTTTGTGTACTGACAATTAGAGGGGATGGTAACATTATTGGATAAAAAAAGTGAGATCTCATTTCCTGTAATGTCAGTTTTGTGACGCCAATAAATAAACAAATGACTGAGCAATTTGAACAAGACACGCTTTCGCTTGCCCGTTTTGGCTCACATTCACAAGTTTGCTGGGTCTGACCTTGCTCAGGCTGCTTTTAAAGGAACATTCATTTACCAGTCTGCATTTGATCTAAACACAGATTTAGTTAGAAGGTTCTCCAGAGTGCATTTTCTTTTTATGAAAGATACTGCTCACAAAAAATGGAAAGTATATTTTAGTATCCATTAGCAGTGATGATCTTAAAATTCATGGGGTTATTACGAAATAAGCATGTAAAATCATTTCTCAAATCATGTCTCACTCCACAATCTAACCTGCTGAGATGGACCAGTTAATGTACTAGAATATTGATCAGAACATTGATCTGATCTGTCTGTTGCTTGGACGGTAGTTTTGTCAGTTCTGGAAAAGGAAATCTCCTAAATGGTGTAAATGTAAATGCGAATAATCTCTGTGTTGACTTGCTCTTCTTACCCTGGTTGTCGTGGCAAACATGTACTTGTCTCGGATCTGAAAGCTGTCCACCCTCTCCAGGATGATCTTTCGGTTCTCCTCGCTCTGAAAGAAATCCGTGCTGCTGAGGATGTTGGAGACGCCCTGAGGCTCGTGCCTCTGGACCAGCACTGTAGTGACGCTGTCATACGGCTCCACTCCCCTGAAACAACACACATGTCGACTTACTTGCATCTAAAAGAAAGGTTCACGACTAAATGGAAACTGAAGGAGTCCAAACTTTCAATGGCTTAAAGGGAAACGTCTTGGTCCTATCGTATGGGTGTATGCGTTTGTAAGGAGTCCAAGCGTCCCACGTTTACGGTGTAGTAGTGCTGGGCGATATGACCTCAAATCAATGTCACCGTGAATTTGAACGTGTTACATCGATTACGATGAATAAATTTACTAAGGTTTGTACTGTAAATTTGCAAAACGGAGATTTTTTAAGCAAGTCAGTCAAATTGATTTCTGTAGCACTTATCCCCGACAGTAGTCACACAGTGCTTTACAAACAAATCAAATCGAACAATCAAATGTACAAATTCAATACTTAAAAACACATGGAACAAAACAAAAGCGCAACACTACCACGCTGCATTCTCTAAATGCCTGTTTAAAAAGGTATGTCTTTAGGTGTTACAGTTTAGGTGAACAGAATCGGCAGATCTAAGTGACAGAGACAAAGTGTTCCATGGTTTAAGAGCAAAAACCTCAAACGCACCATCCCCGCGACTCTTTAGGCGGGACCGTGGAACAAAGAGCAGGTGCAAACTGCTAGACCTAAGGGGTCTCACTGTGGAGTGAGGTTGCAGTAAATCTGCCACATGGTCAGGAGCCTGACCGTGTAATGCTCTATATGTAAGCGTAAGAATTTTAAACTTGATCCTACGTTCTACAGGAAGCCAGTGGAGAGACTTTAGCAGAGGGGTTATGTGAGACCTTTTGTTTGCCCTGGTAAGCAATCAAGCAACTGCATTCTGAATCGTTTGCAAGCGATTCCGAGCAGACACACTAAGTGATTAAAACAAGTCTTGTAATCGATACAAGACGAAATAAAAGCATGGAAATAACATATAAATAAAAATGGGGAAAAAAATGGAAAAAACAGGTCCTTGCAAGCTGTTTAGCATGACTGTCAAATAGCATAGATTGATCACAGAAGATTCTTCATAGCATAGAAGATGAAGGAAGTCCAAGACTTTGTTTAAACTTGGGGGTTTTCTGGGGCGAAAACCAAAACCGCCGTCTTTTCAGCATTTAGCTGTAGAAGGTTAACTGCTGCCCAATCACTGATTGCTTTAAGACAATCTAAAAGCCTGCTGCTCAAGCTATGCACTTCACTAGGTTTAAAAAAGAAATACAGTTAGTTGGATATCATCTACTGGGAGAGGGCATAATAGCTGAAGGAAACACACAGTTTAGCTATTGATGGACCTTATGTTGAAGGTGAAAAATGTTGACCTATTGAAATCATCCTTTGCAACGTATTAGGAAATGGCATCCGTTATTTCTTTCCATCTTCTTAAATCCTTTCCAATTGTGTAGTGTTTGTAAAATGCTTATGTTATGGAAAGGCTGTGGATAGTGTGTGCTTCAGTTGTTAAACGAGGTTATGTTGCTGGTACTGCTACCAATGTGTTTACATCAGGCTGCTTTTTGTTTGACATGGTCTATGGTATAAGTTACTCAGTGTTTGAGTTCTTCTCTATATTACTTCCGTTTCACTGACTCGATGAGGTGGAGGCACCTGACTATACATGGGATAGTATGTTTTGTAGAAGACCGAATTTGAGCACTTAGCAGGGTATGTGTTAACAGAATGAAAAAACAAATATGGGCAAGAATAAGTCAAAATAACATGGAACTGCTTTTGAAACACAAACAGTACCGCAATTTTGACGGGATCGTCTGTGGTGATCTAAAAGTTTTGGCAATACTCCTGGGAAGACAGCGCCAATATATGGATGCAATTACCAGAATTAAAATATTGTCTTAATTAAAAGCACTGTTTAAAACCAAAAATGTCTGACAATTTAATCTAACTACTGAGTCTTTAGTAAGACTGCAAATAAATATCGTTCGTTTTCATACCCGCTTAATCCAATTCTGTGTCATGGGGAGCTCCCTGGGGCCTACCGGCAGCACAGGACACAAGGCAGGGTGCATGGATCACTCACATCAGGACAATTTAGACATGCCACCCATTGGAAATTGAGCACATCTCTGTTATGACGAGGAACGAATGTCTCTAGCTCCCTACATATGAATGATTCAGCACATAAAGCCTAGGATTTTACAGCTTGAAAGAAAGGAGACTTTCAGCCATGGCTTCGGAGACCCTGAGGGTCTGTGATATACAGGTCTTACTCACTGACACAAAGGCAGGACAACCTCCTTTTGTTAACACACTGTGCTGTTTGGTGATGCCATCGCTTTTAACAAAAAGATCAAAGGATAAAGCTTACTGTTTCTCACCACACCCCACCTAATTCATGATCGGGAGTAAACATATTCCGTTTTGAGAGTGCAGGCTGTGCTGTGGATTAGAAGGGCTTTTGATCAGAGCTCCATGTTAATGTAAGCTTTCTTTGGGGATCAGTGGTGAAGGAAAATATTCCGAGAATTAAGTCTTCAATAGTGTGAACCGCCATGTGAAAAGGCAATTGTGCGCTCACTGGGGATGTCCCAGTCCAGTTTGGACTCCCAATCTCATTCTTAGTATTTTAATCAATGCCAATACTTCTGTCTATCCAGCATTTCTGTTTTTTTCTAGGTCATACAGTTTTACAGTTTACAGTGGTAGTAACATTGGATTGCACAAGCATGATTGAGCTAAAACTTCCTAAAGGGGGTGTGTGATGGGATTAAAACATTGAGCAGAGGTGGTACAGTTCAGTCACAATTGACTGATTTTTCGTCCACTGAGTATACATAACGTCCCACGATTCATTCCTTAGCACTTTAAACTTAGTAAAAACCAAGCCAAAACCAAGATATACTGCTTACAAAATTTAGGGAATACTTTAAAATGAAATCTCCCATTATAAAATATCGTTTATTTTTCTGAGCTGTGTAGATTGAACCATTGAATCATTCCATCTATTCAATGTGTCCACTAATAAATATGAATTCCAAGTATTATGTTTAACTAATTCCCTCATTCATGAATGTAATAATTTTTTTCATTCATTTACTGTCTTATCAGCATGATCCTGGACAGGGTCGAATAAATCGACGGCATAGAGTGCAAGGTGGGAACAACCCTAAACAGGACACCAGTCCATCATATGGCACATAGACTCCCACACCTGTAACCACACTTATACAGTAGGGGCTTTTTAGAGACACCAGTTAACCCAATTATGGGTTATGGGAGGAAATCAGAGTACCCAGAGTGAACCCATGCCCAGACTGGGAGAACAAGGACCCAGACCACTCCACATCTTGTGTGACAAAGTCTTTTATTTGACCCTCTAGAAATTATGTTGCTGATACTTGAGGAGTTTAAAATTGCAACACCGTTCCCTTATGTGATTATGGGACTATATGGGATGTTGTGCTAAACGGCTAATGCCAGCCAGCTATGCCAGTTCTCAGATGGACTGGCACCACATTCACGACATGCTTATGCAGATAATGCTTAATTATGCTAATCCCCCCCACAAATCTGAACCTGGTTAAAATGTGCAAAAAAAAAGTACATGTACTTTTTACTCTATCGCTTGTTATCCTTGCTTTAAACAAGCTAAACTTGCGTTTTTACCATCACTTCAGCCTTGTGTTAATACCAAAACACTTTCTAAAGTGCTACATTTTGACATTGCACTCATCCACCATGGTAAAGCACAATGACTGGAAACGGATCAAGCTAAACACAACCGATATGATGCATTAAAACGAGCCCAGAATGAATAAGGACAGCCCTAATTCGCTCTCATTAGTCAGTACGCCATACAAGCCACAGATCTGATCGTCTAGAAACAGCTTCGGCCACTAAAATGCTCATTCCAGATAAAAGCTCCTAGAATGCTGACCGCAGTCGATCCCACAGCACTTCATCATCGAGCCTCTCTTTGTTTTTGGACCTCTCCACCACACTGACAGCACAAGAGTCAGATGAGGCAGACCGTATCCAGTCAGACCTTAAAGACATTAATCAGCATTGACACAAGGTACAACCACTTACTCTCTGAGATACTAGCAGCCGGTATGCAGCACAGGGCACATAAACACAGACTTTCTCTGTGGTTACAACTGCAACTCGTACTCACTGGAAGGAAAGATTCAACAGCTGTGTTTGTAAAAGAGAATACGATATAAATATCGTGTCCGAAATGTTGCCCTGTCTTTGGTTTTCCCTGAAAACGAGCTCGTTGCACATTAAGTAGAATGCTGAAAAAAAAAAAGAAAAAAAAAAAAGGAAGTCTCATTGCGGCCTTTGGGATTTCCTGTTTATTTGCAAAACGAATCGTGGAGCGCAGAGCTATCAGTTTAGTGAGAACTACCGCAGAGTTTGTCCGCAGATAAGAGAGCGGACTGGATGTGGCCATATCGAATCCTGATCATGTAAGTCACTTACACAGATTAGGGTTAAGTCATACACAGATAGCGATCAAAACAACCACAAATCAATTCAAATCAATCTCAACGCTAGGAATGTACAAAAGTGCATAGTTCTAAATCATACAACTGTGGAACAACGCTATTGGTACACAAGTGGTCGTTAGTTAAATAGCGTAAATAACAGGGCTAACGGTACCTACTGTAGCGTCACGTAATTCCCACACAGAACACGTGACCCTAGCGACAGACAGGTGTGAGGGACTATTTATATTTATTTGCCATCTCTCTAAATGTTATTCAGCTCTTTTGAAAAACTAGGTGAAACTGTAAAAGCCGTGCGTTTCTTTATGGTCCTTTTTGTACGTAAAGGTTATTTGGCCTAATACTTTTGTCTGACAAAAGCCAAAAATGCATTCCTAGAAGGTATTATAAACAGCACAGCAGATCAGCCAGATGAAACTCAACGAGGGAATCTGAAAACGTGCCTATAGTTATAGGTTAGAGAGAATATACAGGTAGTGGGGGACAAACAAAGGAGTACTACTCACAATAGGGCAGACGCATACACGTACGAACACCATTTACAGCTTTTCACAAATAAGTAGTGGAAAAGTCATCCACACAAACACGAATATCTTGCACAAAAAAGTCTCTACACACTTCAAACGGTTTAGAACAGTATCTAGTCAAAACATGATCTATTGGGCAACTGAGCGCACGACCTGTGAGATCACACCCACATACACAGTTGACTTCTATTAAACTCTAATTTCCTCCTCTGCTCGTGCAGCCGCATCAGTGATTGGCTGTTAAGGTGACCAGCTGTTCATGGCCTTTACATTTAGAGGCAGATTTTATTTTCCTAATATAATTATTAGGAATTATCACTCTAGCTTACACATCCTGGAGCATGGCACAGAACATTTCACTACATGTTGTACTTGTATAACTATGTATGTGACAAATAAACATCTAAATGGAAAGGAATTAAGAATCAAATGAGGAGAACGGTATGTTTATTGTGTCCTGTTTAATACCCCAAAATAATATCAATAATATTAACCAATCAGACTCAAACACAAAAATCCAAAAGCACCAAGCAGGCATTAAAAGAAAACAAACAAACAAAAATATTCACAGCTCATAAATCAAAATAAATGGGACTGCGGTGGCCTTGTGGGTAAGACACTGGACTATGGACCAGAAGGTCCAGGGTTCAAATCCCACCTCTGCCAAGCTGCTACAGTTGGGTCCTTAAGCAAGGCCCTTCACCCATGATTGCTTGGATTGTAAGACTGTAGAAGTTGTAAGTCGCTCTGGATAAGGGCGTCTGCTAAATGCCATAAATGTAAATCAGTAAGAATGAGAAGTGCTTATAGTCAGTAACCAGCACGCCTGAAGGACAAGCTATGAACTTGAAGCAGTAGGATAACATGACTACCAGAAAACTGCCAAAATGTACACAGAACTTACCAGAAGTAGGACTTGACATGTTCTTGAATCAGCACCCATGTCTCTCCGAAATCATCTGACTTCCACAGCTTCCAATAAAAAAGAACAAGTACGGAAAAAGTATGAGATTCCTTGCGCAGCAGAAATTACATGTTTCCCTCTTTAATGTATACTGGATTACTTAATGAACGCAATTATCACCAATTAAATCTGGAGTTTTAGATGGATTGTTACTAGGGCTGCACCGATCCAATATTCTGTATCAGTATCGGCCCGATATGTGGCAAAATCACTGGATCGGAGATCAGATGGGAGAGGAAACAGTTTAATCCAATATCTTTCCTATCATATCATATATTTGCTTTACTACAACTTGGACGAAACGCCATAAACAGAGACGTGTCATATGAGAAAACTGTTAGCTAGAAGCGTGGTCATCATGTCAGCTGTGTGAAGTTATTTAAAGCTCACGGATGATAAAAGTAAAACAGGCAAGCGCAACGTATGCAATACGCCAGATATTTAAGTTGGCAGTATCAATATCGGTATCGGGCATTAAAAAATGGTATCAAGCCAGTCCTAATTGTTACTAATACTACGCCTATAATTAAATGACTCAGATTTAGAAAAATTTCACTCGTACAATGAAAATCCTATTACTATTATATAGGAATTCATTTTAACTGAAGGTAATGGCACAAACTGTTCTAAAGCCAAGATTTAAAAAAAATACCACACTGCATCTAAAAGTGGCTACCAATGGAGTGTGTTTAAATGTTTAACAACTTGGACAAACCTGCTTGTCAGGGTGAGAACTGTCATATCCAAGCACCAGGTTTGGTCTCTTGCTGTTGAGTAGCAGGTCAGTAGGATTGAAGGGAATGGAATATCCTTGGACGCTCTTGCAGAAGTCAAAGGTGTTCCACAGGTAATTGTTTCTGGTGTCTGCAAAAATGTACTGAAAAAAAGCAACATGGAAGAACATTAATAGACATTTTTCATTGAAACACAAATGACTCCACTGACAGTTCCAATTAGTGTCAATAAATCCAGATCAGGCTGCACTCTAGTGCCGTCTGCTCAAATGCTCAACTAATTATTCGAATTATTTATAGACAAAATGGGTGTAATGAGCGTAACTGTTTTAATGTAATGTCTTTCACGGTGTACATGTCAATCCTTCAACTATAAATCAATTAATCCTGCTCATTAGTCGCATTAATTAAATGTAACCCAACAAGCAATCACGATAAATGGAAGCCTGCGAGTTGACCCGACACAGATCATAACAAACTATGATTTATTACACCGTCAAACTATCAATAAAAAACGGGAACCTGGCAGATTTTGCTAAACTACCCCTGCAAAAAATCTGAACACAATTGGATGATGTTTACCCAGCTTTTTAACCTCAAAGCACATGAACAATCAATCTAATAAAAACGGTCAACAGATCAGCTTTTGCCTTTTCATTGGCAAACAGAATTTCCAACATAAACTTCCAAACCAGTTGTGATATGGACAGTTTGATGGCCATGCCATTGTGTTGATCTGTCTTTCCTGAAAAATGTCTTCACCACCAAACCCGCTTTCTACTGATGGATTGAAAAGTGTCCAAAATTTCAGTGTACGCCTATGGACTGTTGAAGTAACGATTGTTATTACTGCTGGTTCTTCATCTGACATGCAAACCCATGTCATAAACAATAGGGTAAATCTTTGTCTTTTTCCATGTTTTTGCTTCATTAGAACAGCATAAGACAAGGGTCCAGCATCATCTCTTTAAGAAAAGGTAGAGTTATGATTTATCACTGAATATCACTTTAATTATTCATCTACGCTCCATAATTGCTTCTGTTCTCATTTCATACAGTTCAGTAACAAACATTGTTTCCTCCTATTTGTTTATAAAGTGTTTTATTGTCTATTTTTAAGTCATACCTGTGTCAAGTGTTTTATCTTGATGTTTTGACGTGTATTTTCCAACATCATCTGCCACAATCTGTGTTGGATTTCTTTTTTTTTTTCATTCTTTCAATGAACAGCTCTCAGGTTGGCAATTTTATTTCACACTTATTAAAGTCTGTAAGCACTTATTTTTAACTGCAGAAAAATAGGCATTTTAGATATGAGCCTGTATTGTAGAAATGCAAATTACTAGGTGATTCATAAATTTTTTCATCAACATTGAGTGATTCCATTCTAGTAGCGAAATGCTAGAAAATAAAATGCCACTACCGTGTCACAAAGCAAAAATGTTCAGCTAATGAACAAAATTTGTGTCATATCCATTTTGTGATTGCTAGTAAAAGCTCTAAGAACATCATCTACAAGTGGTGACTCGATATTTTTGGGTGGACAGCCTGTGGGTCCTTTCTATATAGAGTCTGCCTGTTTACCCAGTGTCTGTGTGGGTTTACTCTGGGTACTCCGGTTTCCTCCCACAGTCCAAACACAGTTAACTGATTACTCTAAATTGGCATTGACTGTGTGTGTGTGTGTGTGTGTGTGTGTGTATATATATATATATATATATAACTAAATATATAACTAGTTCTGATATATTCTTGTGTGTGTCGCTGAAATGGCCACTGAGGCAAAAGTGACGTTAAATGAACCAAATAAACAAACAAACAAACCCACAGCGTCAATTAAATTAAAGCTGTGTGACTGAAAGCCATTCCAAAAGCACAAACCTTCATTTCTTGATTTCTTGAGTTTAATGTTAAGTTTAAGGTGGGCCGTCTTTCTGTAATAGTCAACCTTACAAACCCACCGTTGCTAAGCAGAGGGTTCAAGCTTTGCTTCATTGGACCACAGAACTTGACTGGATAATGCTTCTGGATAAAACCAGTGTAGTAGTGCGCACATGAGAAATTAGCTTTCATGCTAAGAATCCAGGCAACCCTTTCTAAAAATGGCTCTCGGACAATCGTCTTAGTCTTCCAGATCTTGTGTTGAACAGTTCCCCTTAACTTAAGTCTTAATGGCATGAAGGGGAGCAGGAAATGGCTAAAATAGTTTTCACCTGACTTCATTTGAGGTCCAGTATGTGACTTGGAAGAATAAAGATAGGTCGCCTATATAGGTGTATAACTTCTGCTGTATGCAACTCCTGTTCCTCTGCCATGGGTCTTACAAACTTGTTACACAACTAAACTACTAAAACTCACACCATGTGTAAATGTAATGGCTAAATGATTCATAAGGAGGATGAGGAGGTGTGAAATAATCGACTTAAAACCCCATGAGCTTGGTAAATAAGCAGCAGGGAGAAAACGATTGCAACATGTTGCGCACAGATGATTGCGATGTCCATGAGGATCATGTGTGACTCATACCAGACGTCTTCACATGCAGCCAGCACTTAAGACAAAGCTGCTATAAAAAGAAGTGTCCATGAACAAGTCTCAGATTTGCATGAACTGTGGGAGGTCAGTCACGAAAACGTACTGAACAGGCTGTTATTTTGAATGTTTTCTTATAATCAATGGAAATTGACCCAAGAAGCATATGCAGAACTTTAGTACTGCTGATTCTGCTGATGCTGCTCGCCCTGCTAAATAAGCAGCAAAGACCAGCACACGCTGTTTTTTTGGATACTGGTATACTGCTCAATTAGCAAGACCTTAAGACTTCCATGTTTAATGTTGGTCCAGCTTGATTGATGTTGATGAACTCTGACAGTCTCACTGGGCTTTTTTAGTAAGGTTGGTTCAACTCTATACCAGTATTCAAAGCAGAATATGCTGAGCTTTGCCGCGCTTTTTTTCCCGTATGGAATTGCATTCACTTTTCCGGAATTTGCCACAATTAAAAGGCTCACGTTACAAATTTTCCAATAATACTGCCTGGCCAAAAAAAAAAGGTCACAGTAATATTTCGTTGGACCACCTAGAGCTTTGATTACAGCATGCATTCGCAACATTTTTTTCTGTTCGGAGTTGCATTGATTCCTCACCCCCCAATGATCGGAGATTTGGACCACTGCTCACATCCCATATATTCTCAATGGGGTTGGCTTCACATCTGTACTCTGTGGTGACCAATCCATGTGTGAAAGTGATGTCTCATGCTCTCTGAAGCACTCTTTCTCAATTCGAGCTTGATGAGTCCTGGTATTGGTGATATCGGAATATGCCCGTGCCACCAGGGAAGAAAAAAAATCCATTGATGGTCAGCTGACCTCAATCTTTGGGCACATAATGTTGCTGAACCAAGACCTCACCAACTGCAGCAATCCCAGATCATAGCACTGCCCCTACAGTCCTGTACAGTAGGAACTAGGCATGATGGGTGCATCACTTCATCTCTTCTTCCCCTGGGGTGCCCATCATTGTGGAACAGGGTAAATCTGGACTCATATTCTTCCCTCGCTCCCAATCTTTAAGCTCCAGAGCTGTTTTTGCTGATTAGCTTCACTGACAAATGGTTTTCTTAAGGCTACACAGCTGTTTAGTCCCAATCCCTTCAGTTCCCCCTTATATTGTGTGTGTGGAAATGCTCTTACTTACAGCATTAATAATATCCCCGAGTTCTACTGATGTTTTTCTAAGAGTTGATTTCACCAAACGTTTAAGGGATCATTGAACATGGTCATTCCAGATTTTATTCTGACCACCTTCCTCGAAGATTATGTTTCTCCACTGTCCTTCCTCTTTTTAATAATGCTTTGGACAGTTCTTAACCCCGATTTTTAGTAGTATCAGTATTCTCCTTGGATGTTTTCTCTACTTAATGCCAATAATTTGACCAATCTAAAACGGATTAACATCCTACCAGATTTTTAACAAAGAGCAGCTGCTCACTGTATCCGTGAGGGTTAAATAACTTGTTGCCAGATGAAACATGATACCCCATGCAGCAATTATCAAAAGAGATTTTTGCCTTTGACCTTTTTTTAACCAGGCAGTGTATGTCTGTGTTCTGTGTGTGGAAATTCAAGGTTCAAATGTTCAACTTTGCTTTGCTCCCACTTTAACAGCAGGCTCGGCACTCGCCATGACAGCTCGCACATGCCGTTCCTACGAAAATGACCTAATAAAATGAATAATTTGCATTAAACCGTATTATTCTGGCAGTCACTGCTGTTTTATTGTGCGTCTGTGTCAGCGTGTGTCCGTGTGTGTGGGCGCACACCTACTCCTTGTCTTGCAGTACTTTCGAGGACAAAATGTCACTGCAGTTTGACCTATTCAGGGTCAAACGGAAGCAAGAGAAAATACATCT
>JAYJMA010020988.1:0-12162 GCA_036873895.1 Parotocinclus cabessadecuia
GGCATCCAATTGCAACAAATGTAAAGATCTGAGAGTAAGAATCATATTGTTGACAACTGGACTAACAACGTTCCATGATACTTCCACGATACTCTTTTCTGCTAATCTGTATGAGCATTAGCATATATATGCATATGCTACCCCTTCAAAACGAGTGTTTCTGGGCTGCTCTAACCTTCCAAGAACATTCAAGCTTCTCATCAAGCTTCTTCTGACTGTAGAAGGGTCAACCTTGCATCGTGATAAAGCTGCCAGAAGCTGCTATTACTCAAGCGTAAGAGAAGGTCACAATAAATACATGCCACCATAGCCTATAGAAGCTGTTCATTTATTTACTGCAACAGAGAGAGAGAGAGAGAAAATGATATGGTCATTATAACACTGCTAAAACAATTCTGTATTTAATCTAATGGGGTCCTAACGTTGTTGTGCAGTATTGCGTATATATAGTACGATCAAATTACTTTGCTAAATAAACATCTCTTGATGATATCACTCACATAAAAATAAGTCAAAAATAAAAACCTCCTAAGAAATTTCTAACTGTTTTAGAATTTGGTATGTTCCGCAATTTGCTGGCGTGGGCTTTGCAATTGTATAAAATCTGATGACCTGTGTAACTGTGTAAAACATTTTAAAGAGCATCCTGTGAGATTACTGAATGCTTGATCTTCAGGTGCCCACATAAATGCTCAGTTGGGTTCAGATCAGGAGACTGTGGAGGAAAGTCCGGGACAGTCAGCACTGGGTGCTACAAATCTTTGTGATGTGTTTTGTGTCATTATCCTGAGCTACGACCATCACTAGAGGGTATGGCATGTCTCTGAAGAATGGAATGGAGGGTCCTTGAGGGACGAGATGATTCTATTTATATGCCCAATTCCAGTGCAGACAAAATGCACCAGACTCTGCATTGTTTCACTGCTGGTTCGAAATACTGTGGTATCAATCTCTCTGCTGTTCTTCTTATTATATAAACCATGCTGTTACAGCCATAAATATCAAACTTGGATTTATTCGTAATAATAACTTCTTTCCAGTCTGAAATGAACTGTTTGTACATCTTAGCCAATTGTTTGCTACTTGTCCTCTACAACTTAGCCTAGTTTTCATTATAGTTTTGCTAATTGGAGCCTCTCAATTTCTTTTAACATCCATTGTCTGTTAAGATGTTGCTGTTCTGTCTCCAAGCGTGTAGCTGTAGTTTATTACCATTCCAGCACAGGTAGGCTTTATACATGGCATACGCATGGAATTTTTCTGGTTTTAAATAAGAGCAAGGCTAGATTTCCATGCTACATGCATTAGCATTGTATCTTAGGATAAGCTGAAAAGTCTAGACTCTTTTTAAAAGGGTTCTTTCATATGGATATATTTACAGTAGCGTTACCTGAAATCGTTAAAGCCACGGTACACGGTATTTATTAAGATACGTTTTGTTATCAGTAACAAATCGCATATTTAGCAAGATGGTGCATCTGCCCAAAAGAGGAGGAGTTGGGTCATCAAAGCTTAGTGTCCTATAGGACATCTCGATATGGTTATTTCATCCTGTCTTAAAGGGTTTGTTTGTTTGTTTGTTAGATTTAAAATTGTATCAACATCAATTGCTATATTCATGATAGTCATATCAACACGCTAGTCGTGGGTCAATTTAGAGTGACCAATTAACTTAACGCACCTAACCAGAGTACCTGGAGTAAACCAAAAAGGTTTCGGTTAGGGTGCCTGTTGAGCTGTGGATTGATTTCATATACAGTGGTATCTTGGGTCCTGAATTCGGGTTCCCAACCCACTATGAACAGAAAATTATTTTCGTTTGCTCAGTACTTGGGGCACTTGCTTAAATTTGAATGAGACGAGGAGCGGGACTCATTTCAGCCAACTTGACTTACTTTTTTCTTATTTTTACATCTTTATTACTGTATTCTTGCTGCAAATGAGTCTGTATGGGGTCCTAAATTCCTAAAAAGGTTAGTAATAAGAGCCAACCGAAAGGAAAACAAGAACGGAATCTTCCAGAACTCATTCATGCCCAGAGTTCACCAATATTGAAGTAAATAAGTGTTTTGCTTTTACTTTTTACTTTCAGTCCATTGCTCACTTAATTACAGGAGATTACTCTAATGTACAACACTATTGTAAAACAAGTTTTATATTAATCATTTGGCCAACTGTATAATAAGGTAAAATATGTGTTTATAGACTATATTAACTTTGGTTCATGCTACATTTATGATGGATTTGCCTGAACATCTCTATCGTAAATCAGGAAGCACCTCTGCAATATAACTCTATTAATGCTTAAAATGCATTAAACAGCATGGATTTTTTGGCGAGCCGGAACAGATTAATCCAATTTACATTATTCAGTTAAAAAATCTGATCAGCGCTTAATGTTCTGGTACTTAGTTGAGCCTGGATCCGATTAATGGCGAGAACAGAGGTAGCGCTGCGGTTTATTGTTAGCGTTATGATCCCATTCCTTTTTCCATGAGCTCTTACAGAGGGTTTTGACATGTCCCTGTTCTTTCGTCTCCTCCTCTTTAGCTCGAAGATCTGAGATAATAGAAGGATTGGTTTGCAGGGTTTGGAGAGATTGTGTCTCTTAGAGTTTTATATATTGGTCTTCCTATGGTGTAGCCACTTTGTCTGCCTGACCGTGGTTTGGATACAAAGGATTCAGTTTTTGGCAAACTGCCCCTTTAGAAACGTTCAGATTAGCCATGATGTGACGGTGAGGAAATTACTACTAGAACTACCCGACTTCTACTACACTCACTCAACTCTGCATTTCCCTCTGTCATGATGCTGTGTAACGTTCCGCTAAACACCTGAAGTGCAGCCATGTTTATAGTAACACGTGAACAATAGCTGCATATGTATGAACTCAAACAAGTTACTGAAGAGAACATCAAATCCACTTGAGCATCCTGTTAGCGACTCCACTGTTGCAGCATAAAGAAGATGAACGCCGCCCAACCTTCCTGCCCTCAGACAAAATTAACCACGTCTGTATAGCGCCAAGCCATTCTAGAGGTACCAAGGCTAGAACTTTTGACTTCTTGGCCACCCGAGCACATAAAAAAAAAAAAACACTGCTCGCAAAATAAGGGTTTTTTTCATTAGGGGATATTTCATTTTGAAATCTCCCCTAATTTTTGTGAGCAGTATATTTTATATGCTGGCGACATCCTATGTCAGTACTCTGTGGCTCTAGCTAACTTCTTTTTTTTAAATAAAAGTTTCATTCATATTGCTGTTTCTGTAATATGTTCCATTTTTCATTCACACACATTGAAACAATTTTTGATGGAACAATCTGGTTGCACGCATTTAAATATGTGACAGATGTCTTCCATTTATTCTGAAAATCAAGCTTAAATAAAATAGACAAGTTATTTTTATGGTTTTCTGCTCTAACCAAAACACAGCAGAATATTTTTTAAAGCATTCTAATATATTCCGATAAAATGGAGATTACTTTCCAAGCCGGTCTGCTATCTTTTAATGACTTGACACAATAACCTTCTCCGAAAATGCCAGCTCACGTATGGTTGCTGTCCATTATGACCTTATAAACAGAACATAGCTTACGGACATCAGATTGTGGTGACCATTTGTGGCCATGTTAGTCAGCTGGCTGGCTTTACACGGCTTAACATCGTCTTTTTTCTTACAGCTGAATCGGACTAGCCAAATGGAGCAAATCCTCCATTTTGTGCCAGCAGATGATGCCTCAAATGAACCAGCCACCATTTTGGATCCATGTCCCCCAAAGTCTGCCCAAGGGTAGATCTACCATTTTTCTGAATCTGATTGGTCACTACTATGAATATATTCATCAGCACCGCAGGCCAAATCCAAGACGAAGTGCCAGTCTAGGAGAAGATGTCTTAGACTGTGAGGAAATCTGCATCATTCATTTGACCATTGCTTTGTTACGAAAAGCTTTCAGCCAGCAGCTGCAGAACCAAACACAGAATTGGCACTATATTGAAGGTTGGATTTCCAGATGAGGGAGGAAGCCTGTGGGAGTTTTGGAGGGTCATTGCCCTAACCGTGGGTTGCAGAGGGGGTCCACTGGCTTGAAATACAGGATGACAGAGGTAGAGACAAATGGAGATGGAGGATTTCAGAGCCTAAGTCATGATACATCTAAATTAAAAGAAATAAGAGACATCACTAATTAAATAGCAAGAAGAGTCAGACAAAATTATATACCGCTTACAAAAACTAGACAATATTTCTAAATGGGATATTTCAAAATGAAATATTCCCCAATGTTTGTGAGCAGTGTACATTATTTCCCTTCATGGAATTATTTTTAATTTATTGCAGCACAGAGTTTCACCAAAACCAAGTGTGAGGACAAATTGATAGTTTTTAGTTCTTTGGAGTGCTGATTCACTTATCAACCATCCTGAAGAAGAACAAGTTTTAATAAATAAATAAACTAATTAAGGTTTAATAAGGATCCCCATGAGTAGGCAGATCTATCGTCCAATTTCTTTCATTAACTCAAATTTCATGGAACAAACATCATGTTTTCTATTAGATATAACAACATTCACTTGGTTTTAAAAAATAAACTATGGCTAACATAGCAGAAAAAAATTCTAACATTTTGGTAAACTACAATATAATATACTTTAAATTATACTCCTAGGCAGAAATGGTCAAAACCCAAAATGGTCTCAAATGCAAGCAGCTGGTCAGAAAAATAGCCAGAATAAACAAATAAAGTAACTTAGTATGCACTTGCCTTCCCCTTTGATTTGTTACATTTTTACAGTCTTGTGGATAAACTTGTGGGAAGCTTTGTTCCACTCAATGGTAATGGTTTCAAACAGGTAAGAAATACTTCAAATGTGTTTCCCAGTTTATGTTTCATGCCAGATAACATTCTCTATAAAGCTGGACTCTGACTAGACCAGACTTGAGCCTGATGGACTGGTGGATTGGTGGTTTCATTGTTACCAAGACAAATGTCTTTTTGAAAGATTTGGTGGTATATCCTATGGTTGGAGTATGCATGGATCCTCTTTAGAGTACAGAGGTGCCGTTTGGTCTGTGATGTTTTTCTTATACAGCACTGGCTTTTTGATACGTCATCTAGACCCAACCTGCATTAGGCAACCTTTTGGGAATCTTGTTTTTCTCAAAAGTGTCTTTTTCTGAGTTTGAGAACTGTACATTTTAGCAGGTGGACATCTCTGTTTGAAGAGGCTTTGGAGCTTCCAGATCCTTTTTTTCCTGGCAGTATTGCCTGTTGTTTCAAAGTGTTGACCTATTCTCTTAACAGTTGATCGTTAAATAGAGATTTGCTGTGCCTTTAGGGTCTTGTAAATTTCAGAATAGCTGCAGCCTCCCTGAAAATGAATAGGTATGTAGTTTTAGATTTGACTTTTTAAAACAGATTGCCTCACTTGTTTAACTTGGACTTTACAAGACTTTTGAGAAATAATATTGTGACACCCCCTCCAATTATTTGTTTGTAGGACCATTAAAAACTTTTAGATTGTGCATTTATAGGTTTGGCCCATTTTTGGCTCAGGAATGCATATCCTTTAAATGTATTGAAAGAAAAACAGCCAGTCATTTCTCATGTAGCTTTAAAAAACAGCTTTAACCTAAATGAGAGTAGAATGTATGTTTGTAAGCTAAACATGTTATGCCTATTAAGCTAAAATATGACACCACATTCACCCAAATTTCACATCGACCAATATACAATATATATTTTTATATCAGTATTTGCTAGGCTTTATTATGCAAATGTTCTGTGTCCCAGTAAAAAAAAAAAAGACTTGAGTGCAACTGGCGTTGGCAAGTTTTTAATAAAGAGGGTTTAGAAGAAAACTCTTTGTTTTTGGATCATTATTCACTGATTGATAATAGGAGGATTAATTCTGACTGTGCAACTCTCTCAGAGTCTCTTTTTTCTTTCTTCCTTTTTAATTATTTGGCCAAGACCCTGCTTTCATTTATCTTCAACACCCAACTCGCTTTCTTTCTGGGCCTCATTGGAGATTCCTGGCCCTCTTTTCTTGGCTTCTGCACTCATCCGTCACAAACCATCCATCCTCTCGTTCGCTACTCTTTTTAGCAGAGAACAAGCACTCCGGTAGGTTCCCCTCTTATTTCTATTATACAGAACAGGTAAGAGAGTCGGAGAGACACGTGGTACGGAAACGGTTTACAACGGAAAGGCTTCAAGCGGTCAGAATATGAACCAGAAAGAGTGAGTCGGCATAAATGGTGTTCGTTTGGCTAAAAATGTAATTTACGTAATGAATATTTATGATGAACCAATAAAACTGTTCACACACACCAATCTGTGGCAAAGGCTTGGTCGCAGCAAATGGTGAACCAGCTGTTGCGGCCTGACCTGGGCATCTGGGAAACGAAAGAGGCAAAGATAGCAAGACAGAGAGATTCTACTCTCCCTTCCAGTCCAGAAGAGTGGGACAGTGCCCAGAAAGACCCTGACACACACATACACACAACCCTGCGCCATAAGCTCCAGTGGCTGGCTGGGGTGCCAACACTGGGCAAACTCCAGTGCCCAGGCCTTCTGCCATCCCAGATAGCTCTGTGTGCATCTGTGTGTGTTTGTGTGGGTGTCCGTGCACACCCTGTACTCCAGATGCTGTGGAGAGAAGGGATTAGCACACAGAGCACTCCTCCTCGTCTTTTTTTCTCCCCTCTCGCTCAGACAGACACACACTTCATATGGACTCATAGTAACATACAAAACCTGTGAATTAAAGCATGAAAACGTCCCTAATCCCCCTCAGTGAGACAAAGCTATCGCACTCCGTACATGATCAACTTCTTCCTAATCCACACCGTCTCAACCTTAGCCCATTGACTGGACTGTACACAAAAAGGCAGAAAATCTCTCCCAACTCCAAACTAGGGAATATTGGGACATATGGGTCATTTTTTTTTTGACTGCACTGAATCCTTGATGGTTGTGTTTAATGACTACGATAGAATTTATCATCCGGAATTTCGATTTTTAATTAGTGGAACCACTTTATGGGGGGAAAAATTGTCCTTCCAAACTTCGGAAGGAGCCAAAATACATCACTAGTTGTTAGCACCAGCTAATTTATGGAGGATATCAACATTCGCAGCAAAAGCAACTGGGAACCCAAAACACTCCTCCCTATCTGAGGTGGCTACAAATGGATTTTGTGAAACAGCCACAGAGATTACAGTAATATGCAAAAGTCTTCGGCTTTCTATATTTTTTAGTTTATACTGTGGTTATTCTTTACCCAAGTTTCAGTCAATTTAGAAACTGTAGTCCATCTGGTTTTCTACAGACTTTATGAGGTCCTTTTAATCTGTTCTCTAATGGTCATTATCCCTACAAGTCAGGAACTACTTTGGTGGTGGATCAACGCCCCATTGTAAAAAGCGCTATATAAATAAATATCACTTGACTGGACCTGGTCTGTGCTGGTCCAGTGAGGGTGATGACCATTAGGGAACAAAGTAAATGGACAAACAGTGTATGTATAGAAACACATAGACTATAATTCTTTTATTGTAAAAGTGCCTTTTTCATAGTATTGTAAATTGGGGAATAACTCGTCAACACTCACTCTTTCAGGATGGACTGCTCAAGTTCCATGGCCTGGTCTTATTTTTAATACCTAAGAGCTCTTCATGAGCCTACCCACAACATCAGACTAGCCGTGTTGTTCTTCCTAATACATTTTGGTGACTACAGTTCCCAAATGGTCATGTTAAATTGTTTTCTTTAGTGGCTATTCAGGGAGGTTACTGAAAGTCAATGTTCTATTTTTATTTTAGGGCAGCTGTGTGTTATGGCCCTCTCATGTATGACAGTCACCCTGTGATATATTTGACTTCAAAATTGTTTTAGCGGTCTTAGTGGTACAGAATGTACTGAAGGCCTAGACCTCATGGTTTGCTACTGTATATGGAAACAGGAAAATATCTTCAAAATAAATTCAATTTTCTCAGCCTATAAACAGCCTGTGTCTAGATCGGGATATTCACTGGGTAACTTATGTATTTTTTTCTTTTTCAACCTTTGCACCCATTGCTCCACTAACACAGCTCATAATTAGCACCAATTGTTGTTAGAAATAAGGCTACCATTTATTGTTTTACACTTGCCTATATGTTGGGATCAAACACGTGTTTTCTGTAGTTTGCGCTTTAAGGTTTTTGAATGCAGAACGGGCCTACAGGCCTTAGGCTCCATGCAGCACAATGTATGGGATTAGGGGAAGAAAAAGACGGCTCATTACGGGAATAAAGCTCAATCAGAGACACTACACTGGACTAGACAGATGGCACCAAAACTCTCAGGCTTTGCCAGGCACGGATGGCACCTCTAGATGTTGGCTAGAGTGAAAAAGGTCTTCTCATGGTACTTCAAAATGTAGCTACTAAGATGTATATCAGGTGTTCAGATTACTGAAGAGCAGAACCAACTGAAATTTGACTTAAACCTATCTCTGGTATGTGAATATTATTAAGACTTGAAACATTAGGCTATTGTTTCAATTAAATTGATTACAACCCTCCACCATTATCACTGGCAACAGTTATTGACATTTTGTTGCAACAATGCTACCAGTTACAAACTCACATCAATCATTTATTCTTCTTCGGCACCTATTTTGTACAATTCACATAGGTTCATGCAGTCGGCAGAAACTTAAACGCACGCAGAACAACACAAAGGCAAAACTGGAGGAAAGAAAATTCAGCAATGGAAATAAAAACGTTCAGGTAACAATCACAGTGACTATACCAAGACACCTCAGGTTCGTCCATCCAACAAGGGCACGATTTGTTCCTTCATGCTTATTCATAACTGCTTATACTGGTTAGGGTTGTGGGCGAGCTGGTGCCCAACCGGCGAATCAGGGTGCAAGGTAGGAACAACAGGGAACCAATCCACCATAGGGCACACACTCATAAACTAAGGGGCACGTTGGAAAAAAAAAACAATTCATATAACACACCTCTTTAGAATGTGGCAGGAAACCGGGGAGAAAACCCACACAGACACGGGGAGAAAACTATCAAGTAAGTCGACTCCATCCTCTGGCATCCTTGGTCATCTTAGCGCGGCTGATCCATAGAGACTCGAGAGCCTCTGGAATGGTGAAAATAACAGCAGTCGTTCACACCGCTGAGCCTCTCTGGTCTCATACCCCCCCTCCCCCTCCCCTCTGATGAGCCAAAGTCTCTCTGGGCTAAGTGCGTTGAAACGTTACATAGGTCATAGAAGAAAACACTCGCAAAGAATCATAAGACTGAAAGTGCTGCAAAAAATGTTTCTTAGCACAAAAACATTCAAGAAAAAGTATCTAAATAAATGGATACTACCCCATTATTCCTTACATTGGGCCTTCTACAAAGATCACACCACAAGTATGTGTAAGACTAAAGATGAATTGAAAAATAAGTGAAAAAAGAAGAAACCTCGACAGAATTCTGCCAAAAACGAAAACTTGTCAAAATCTATATTCCTATGTTCACTATAGGAACAAATGTTGTTCCAGTACTTTCTGCTGCATTTTTTCATTTGTAACAAGCTGTAAACAGTGTTCGGAAATCTTTGTTTATCCCCCAATCACATTCATAGTCTCTCTACTCTCTAACTATAGGGCTCACAGAAAATAGGGCATAGTTCAAAATAAAATTCTGGAATAATGAATTAAACTAAATATCCCCTAAGTTTTGTGAGCTGTGCATATGAACGGGTTCACTTTAAATTCGAGTCTCTGTTTCATCTGGCTGATCATCCATGCTGTAAGTCTTAAAACTGTCTATCAATGCATTGTTGGCTGCCCTCAATCAAAAGTATCAGTTGGGTTAGGGACACGTTTGTAGAGTTTGAAAGCAGTTATATTGGGAAAATACCCATAATATTGACATTACAGTAACATAAAAAGACGATGTGACCATGGTACTGTCCAGTCAAGATCCACTTTGGCCACATATGGCCAAACATTTGGTTTCACAAATTATCAGTAAAGCTTATACCTGTGGCATCATTTACCCTCCAATATGTTTGACCACCGGAAAGCTCACATTTATTAATAAACACTATAGGACATGCTGAGCTACACAAGACCAATCAGCAGTCATATATAAATAGTCTACCTCCTTAACTATTAACTATTGCTTCCAACATGTCCTGACATGGTATTAAATCCGAGTCAAAAGTTGATGACACTTTAAGAATTAATAGGCTTATTTGTAATTAACTTGATCGGAGTACTACAAAAGCTGCATTTTGACAGATTGACACCCTGTCCGATGTGTAATACCAACTTACACAAGTGTTTCCAGTACTCTTAACTGAATAGAGTAGTTGTTCTCCTATTGAGATGAAGCACAGATTTACCTGACATGCATACAGGTTTGCCTCAGTCATACGCTCTATACTGCTCAAAAAAAAATTAGGAAACGAAATATCCCCAAATAAAATACTTAGTGAGCAGTGTATTTTAAGACACACCAACCTTGGTACACTACAAAAGGCCTGACCAAACAGACAAACGACACAAAGCCTGACAGAATTTAGGTGGATTTATGCCTTAAAACTATTTTATACTGCATCCCATCCAGCGCTTTTACACATGCCAATGAATGCCTTTTGAGCATTGCTCTCAACCTTCAATAGCTTGGGTTATGGCTCATATAACTGTATCACCTGTAAGTCACTAGGAGAAGAGCATTTTCCTAATGCAGTCAATGTTGTTACATTATACCTAATACCATCATTATGCCAGGGCATTTCCAACCGCACAGGGTGCAAGGCCATATCAGCTGTGTGTGAAAGGAAACAACACACAGGCAGCATCCTGGTTGGGACGCAAATACGGGTCTCTAGAGCAGATCGATGTGGCGACGTGCAGCCCAACACACACGCATGCAGCACATTGTATTATTTGAGCTATTTTTTTATATTTAGATACCGCTTGTTAAAACCCCTGAAAATACAGAAATGTACTGAAAAGTCGCTGAAAGCATGAGCAGAATCTGAACAGTCTGTAATCCAAACGTGAGCTAACGAGCAAACTCACAAGTAGTAAGGTAGTTACGCACTCACGCACACACTTCGGAATGACGGACTTACATTTTACATTTATGGCATTTAGCAGACGCCCTTATCCAGAGCGACTTACAATTAATACAGTCTTACAATCCAAGCAATGGTGGGATAAGGGACCCAACTGTGGCAGAGGTGGGGTTTGAACCCTGGACCTTCTGCTCCATAGTCCAGCACCTTAGCCACTAGGCCACCACAGTCCTCAGGACTTAAACTCTACACCAACAGCCCATCACAAAAACTCTGAATATGCCCTCACTTGGTGATCAGTGGGCAAAAATACACCCCAGTGCTTTTAGTGTCCAGTCCGTAACCCTGTTGGGATGTTGTGGTATGACATGCCGAGGCTGATTAATGGAGGAAATACAAAACTTTAAAAAAGCACAGTGATGCAGAAGAACGGTAATATCAGGGTTATCCAACTATTTATGTCAAAAGTCTTCCAAATAATCCACATGTACATGAATCTCTTGTCAGATAGTGCTTACTGGTTAATTTGATCTTATTATTCCACTCACATTTACATACTTTTCATTCTATATGAATCTGTAATGGAGTCTCAATGAATACCCATCTTGTTTAGAACCAATAGGCACACAATACACTTGCCTTTGCGTTGGCCTTCGTGCTTGCCGCCAGAAGGTCTTGAAGGCTGAGCAGGCCCAAGGCTTATCTCCACCCGGCACAATGTATGGGCTAAAGGGGGAGGCAAGATGGCTCATTATGGGCATAAAGCTCTAGCCTGTCGTTTTTCGGCGTTCTATAATGTCTGCAGGCTGTTGACTGCATTGTGTAACCGGCACAAACATGCTTCACCTCATTGGTAGAAAGACGGCATGAATGCAGATGGCAGATTGGTCCAATTGGCAGGGAATCTGTGAGAAAGTGTGCAAGTGAACGTCTGTGCGCTAGCATTGTGCGCTCATCTGTACGTCTTGACGTGTGTCCGTTCCACAAGGGGTGCAAGGACGGCCCGCATGTGCGCGGAACGTGCGTGTATGTGTGAACGAGCAAGAGCTACAGCCTCAGTGTGGGAAAATATATGTGTT
>JAYJMA010021008.1:0-12162 GCA_036873895.1 Parotocinclus cabessadecuia
CGATCTATATACCAATTACAACTAATGTCTAAATATTTTTACTTTACCTGGGTGGTGATAATCATGGAACGAACCGCAGCGTTTCAACAACAGCTATATAAACTACACGTATCAATGAGCTTTCACAAACAAACCATAATTCATCTGAGAAAATTATTGCCTGCTTTACCTTCTTAGAGACTGACTGCATTTTCACCGTTATTGTAGTTCAAATTTAGTGTTATAACTCCCCTTAGTAGTGCTGAAATATTTTTGTATTAGCTAATACACAGGTCTGTGCTCTGTAGATAGAGATACAGTTCCAAAAGTCATTACATCTGATATCCATTGCCAACTGAATGCTTGGGCCTATCAAGTTATCAAGCAGTTGATCGTCAACTGTACATTTTTTAGATCTCTCTATTGAAATTGTGGATTTTTGACTTTAGATGTTTAACCACAAAGTAAGATGTTTACATTAGCTAAGATTGAACATGGTATATATGATCACATTTGCCTCCCATCTATCAGTAAGCTAGCGTGACTTACCACTCATCACAAACATTCAGCAAACATGCTAAAACATAGACTGATGGGCTGCAACTACAATCTTATTTGCTGACTAAAGTGTATGTGTGTGTGTGTGTGTGTGTGGGGGGGGGATTAGGCTTTAAGGTCTGTGAAACATTTTTGGATTATTTTGTGTTTTGCTGGCTATACAATTATCTAGGCACAAATAAAAGAAAAAGCCTGACATGTTAGGGAAGAATCATTAAGAATTACTGGAAATGTACATAGTGTGCATCTGACCATCCAAAAACCATTCCACATGATAAATATGAGGTCCAATTACAAAAATGCAACAACAGTCATGATTGAAAACTATTTGTAACAGGGTAAGAAGACAACTTTCCATAGCCATGTACAGTAATTGGATATTGATCCACGGGACCTAGAAAAGTGGCATCTGTTCTCTAACTAAGGACGAACAGCTGTGTATGGTGTAAGATCGGATTTGGACTTCACATTGACAAGAAATAACTCACCAAGAAGGAGTTGTTGGAATTTAATAAAACATTATGTTTATAAATATAATGATATATTTAAGTGATTACAAAATAAGTGAAGAATAAGTTTATTGGGGAACACCATACATTTAAAACGATGCCCTGTTACTCCACCTCTAGCCTAAATAATAGATGAGATATGGTTTGGCATTGGAGGCAAACATGGTTATCCCACAAATGCTTAATTGGCAGAGACAGGGATGTGTAGTGAAGGTGTCACCTGTGTCTTTATGGTGGACAACAAAACTGTAAGAGCTGCTCGTGTTTGTTGGTGGATCAAAATGTCATCTCTACTGGTGGTCTGTCTGGAGCCTGTTCCATGTGCCCTCACAAAACCACTGCTCCCAACATCTCCTAACAGCTCGGTCATAATGGCCTAGATGTCAGGCTTTTCATTGAAATGATCATCCTGCTTCGCTGTAAAATGATGTGCCTCCTCTTAAAGCCTGTAAACTGGGCAAAATGACTTTGAGTGCATCATAGAGGCAAATCAACAATCTCCCACCAAGAGTATAATATAGTATATACATATACATATATAATCAGACTGTTGGGTCATCTAATCTGTATACAATACATATTAAGACCTTTCTCCACACAGAAAGTCTGATTTTCTGTCCTCCCCATGTCTGCATGCGACACACCAGTCAAAGTATTCCCTCGTCGCGTCTTCGTGGGTATGAGTGGACCCCGGGATTTGAACCGTGAGGAAAGATGAATATATATATATATATATTGAGTGGCGGATTTCATTATGGGATATTACATTTTAAAGTATCATTTATATTTGTGGAGTATGTGTAGGCATGTGTACACAGGTCCATGTAAAGTTTAGAGATACAAAAAATTGGCTGCCAATTACATCTTTTTTGTTCAGATTTACAAGCAATAGCCAATTTCACACTTGTTTTTTTTTTTTTATATAGAGCTCAACATGATCAGTATTCTGATATTTAAATTGCATTTTTTTTTTCAAAGTAAAGTGCTTAAATATTTTATGTAGAGCTCAACATGATCAGCATTCTGCCATTTAGATTGTAATTCAAATAAGTGCTTTTTTCAAAGTCAAGCACATAAATATTTATGCAGGAAAAAAAAATCTAAAATCAGTATAAAAATCAATTTGGACTCAAAGAGAACTCGTGGGACAGTCAGGATAGACACAGTATTGGAGTACGTCTTTAAATCTTGTCGAAGTCTCTATTTTCATGAAAAAGCAGGCATTCAATTTGTTTGTTGTGATGTTCTATTACTTTAAATTGCCATTGCTTGGTTGTTTTTGAGCATCATGGAAGTATAATGTGAATCAACAGGGGGCGCTAGTTGACAAGCAAATCAGTACATCCTGTGCATTCGACGTCGCTTTCATGCACATTTCTCATCTCTCAGATTAGAAGATATTCATGTTGACTGCATTATTTATGTTACCGCCAGTTACCTAAATGTTGAAAGTCAGTCTGGCTTTTACATTTAACCCTTTACAGACGAAGTTTATTTGAATCACATATGTTGTGACCTGTAGATCCATGCCTATATGGTTCATTTATTGGAGTTCATACATTGCCTTAATTTGAACATCCCGGTCTTTTCTGGATCTTTCTTTCTTACAGTTTTACAACTGTATGTCTTTTAATGTAGAACATGTTGTTAGATCGGCTATAATATTGTACATTCAGAAGATTAAATTACACTGCTATCACATAAGGAGATAGAGTTCTTAAATGCAAAAGTATGTTTGTCATTGTTGTATGCATGTCTTAACAAACAGACAGCCATATAATAAAGACAAAACAAACTGAAAACGGGACAAAGTCATAATGAGCACTATGATAAAAACACTTTTTAATAGAGTTCTCAAATTATGCCCAAGCATTTTAACAAGCTGAAAATATGCTCTAGGCAACAATGATTGTATATTAACAACAACAAAAGCACTAAGGCCACCTCAGTTTGACTCAATACCTAATGCCTTGGTTATCTATATTTCATGTGTTTAATTATCACAGATCTGGCTTGGAGTCCCAATTATGACTGGTTTTGCTTGGATGTGTGCAAAAACAATAGTAATAAAAGAAGCACACGGGTGGATTACGTATATCCCTATTACATTTCTCTTTGTTCTTGGTCTTGGTCCAAGCCAGTCCACTGAGGTTGCCTTAACTGCACCACCCAAACGTCACATTGCAAACTCTGCCAAGAGGATGTCAGAAACCGCTGCTTCCAGCAGCTTGCTCTAACCTCCAAAGCCACAGAGGCTCCCGTATGGTTCTCAGTTTGTTTATGTCATCATTTCGGTAACACAGTCAACAGATGCTGTAGGGTTCAAAGTCCATTTTGGCCAGGCTCCTCCTGTTGGGTTTTCGAGTCTTTAACCCGCAGCTTATTGTAAGATTGTCATCATTGTTTTTCTGCATGTGGGTATCTACTAAATGCTACTTGTGCTTTTGTAATATTTGACAAAGTATGAAAACCGTTGAAATTTTATTTTCAGAAAACATAAAAAACAAATGATAAAATAATAAAAAATCTTGTTGGAATTCAGGATTTCAGACACCCTATTCAGCTGGTTCCATTATATCAAGCATGCTCCTTGACTCTTTATCAGTCCTTAACTTCTAATATCTTGTTGAACTACACGTCCAAAATGCAAGAAAACATCTTTATTTTGATCCCAGCAGCTCCCTTTGCATGTCAAAAATTGCTTCAGGACATATCTTTGTTTGGATTCTTTCAGTGGATGTTGCTGTGGCTCTGTGTCTTTTTATGCCATATAATCACACTTCTATTTCACTTCATCATATGGTCAAAGTATGGTGTTGTTAACTCAGTTCAAACCTCTAGAACGATCCTAAAAATAGTATCTGAAGCAAAGTCTTGAGACGTTGTACCACCTCAATCAGAAAAAGTTGGGATGCTATGGGGGTGGTTACATTTACAGTGTCCAAGATAAAGGCGAAAAGGACTAACCAGACAAGAAGTCCAAATGTCATGGTATGGGGTTGTGTTGGTTCCCTTGGCAAAGGTCATTTATACTTCTGTGATAGCAGCATTAATGCAGAAATTACATTGAGAATTTAGAGCAACATGTGCTCTAAATGCAATTCCCATGTTCACATGGGGTTTCTATGGGTACTCCAGGTTTCTCCCACATTCTACAAAGATGCATGTTAGGTTAATTGGTGTTTCCAAAGTGCTTCTTTGTGTGTGAATGTGTGTATGAGTTTGTGAGTGTATGTGCCCTTTGATGGATTGGTGGATTGGTCTGGGGTTGTTCCTGCCTTTCACCACGTGTCACCCATTAGTCACCGTTTCTCCTGTGACCCTAATTAGAATAAGCAGATAAGATAATAAATAAAGAGGCTGATGTCATCTTTTCCAGGGACGTCAATGCATTTCTTAACAAGTCAATGCAAATCAAGCCAAATCAGAAAAAGTTAAACCCAAATTTTTGGGTTCATAAAGTCAGTGTAAGAAACACTTGTTTTTTTATTTGTATTTCCAATCCCTTCAGAAAGGCAGACTTTACTTTCTTGGTAATATGACGATTAAGTCAATGACACGGGATTAGACTACAGGTTTGGACTGGGCATCTGTGTGAACAATTACAAGAAATATAAGAAAAGAGATACAGAGCATAATTATTGGTCAAAGGAAGATGTGGAGCTACAGCAACATCCACTGAAACGGATTAATTTCTGAAATTCCTGTTTTAACTCCACTTGTGCTGGTTAGCATGGCTCCAAGCCTATTGCATAACTCACTAAACACAGGTGGAAGTGCTGCCTGGATTTCACACTGGTCCTTTAACAGCCTTGTAACAGCCCCATCGACCAACAAGTTGTAAGTTGGCTCGGGGTTCAAATCCAGGTCATCTGGAACTCCTTTTTTCAAGAAGATGCCTCTTACCTTCAAGCAACAGGAGCTACACAAACTAAGTTGTGCATTTTAAAAAACAACAGCTCTTTTAAATTCAGATTAGAATACAATAAAAGCTTTATCTCCCTTAAGGTGAAATGAATAAATGCATATAGGAATGTTTCTGATGAGCTAAAAAGTCTGCTGCTTTGAATTCAACTGAATGCTCCTAGCTGATCTGACAGTAACCTGTGGCAAAAACCTTATTTAATGGTAAGGCATGAGGGCAGATTAAATTAGTACAGATAAGAAGAAGAAGGCAATGCCATTTTTATGGTCGCTGGGGCTATGTCTGCGTTTCCTTTTTGTCCTTAAGCTGGTGTCAGAGGAAATCCTTCTCGCAGGGGACCTTGGGCACCTCTTCTAACTCAGCTGTCAGCTCCTGTCAACTTCTCTGAAAGCTCCGCACATCAAACTGGAATTCCAGACAAGCTGATGACTGCATGAATGGGCTCAAACATTTACGTGGTGGCTACATCTCTATGTCTTTTATGTTAACCCTTGTGTTTTTGGCTAATGATGAATGTTCTATGCCAGGGTTTCTTAACCTGGGGCTTCCTATGGGCATTACTGCTTTCTCACAATAATTTATTATAAGGGTAAGAAAATACTTTCCCTTTCTCAAACAACACGGAGCGTAATTTGAGGATTAATAATCACCTACAGGTCACAAATTCAAATAAAATTGTTAATTTATTTACCCTAAAAAGAAATGTACTGCTGATCAACCTGGCTGTGGGAAATTAGTATGGCAATGAGAAGTGTTTTTTTAAATATGTGCAACTGGAAATGTAAGATAGGCAGTGGACTTTCTTATTTATCTAATAACAGTGGTGCTTGAACATGTGCAAACCCTTTATACTTTATGTTTCTCCATAATTGTGATCTAAAACAGCATCAGATATTCAGAGAGGTAGGGAAATTAGACAAACAACCCAATTAAACAAATGAGACAAAAATATTCTGTTCTGAAAAATAAGAGAATAATGAAATATCCCCTTATTTTTGTGAGCAGTGTATTATAGTTGGTAATGTATTTGTTGAGGAAAGTGATCCAATATTATGCATCAGTAAGTGGCAAATGTATGTGAATTTCTAGGATTAGTAGTTAGTAGAAGATGAAATTAGCCATTAGCAATTCAGCCATTTTCAACCGATGGGATGACAATCGGATGTGTGGTAACACCACCGTATTTAAGGAACAGGGATCCATCAAACTTTTCACAAAACATTTTACATTTACTATCAGAGAGACTGTGTACAAACTAATGAATTTCAATACACTGTTTTACCAACAAAGATCATCCAGAGAACAAGGCTTGCAACAGTCACAAAGGTATTCAGAGTAACTATAAGCAACTAAAGGCCTATCTCACAAGTTTATGTTTCTGTTAATGTTCATGAGTCTAATATCAGAAGCACCCCGAACAACAGCTGTGTCACAAGGAGAAAGGCACTGCTCTCCCAAAAAGAACATTGCTGACCATCATATGGCATATGAACAATCCAGATGGCTATTGGAACAACATTTTATGGATCACTCAGACCAAAATAGAGATTTTTGGTTCAAGAAAGTAACAGTATCCCATCTACAAATCATGGTGGTGGTAGTATCCTGGTTTGGACCAGTTTTGCTACATCTGAGCCAGTACAACTAGCCATTGTTCTGAATTCTGAATTATACCAGCAAATCCTAAAAGAATATGTCATCTGTCTGTGAGCTGAATCTCAAGGGCCATGCAGCAAGAAAGAAACCCTCAACACACAAGATGTTCTACCAAAATTTGATAAAGAAGAATAAAATGAATGTTTGGCCTGACTTTAATCCAATATAAACATTGAGGAAGTTTCTGATCAAGACAAATTAACCAAACAGAAATACTTGGTTGCAATTATTTCTGCCTAAAGGGCTCATTCCAGTTACTAAAGGTACAGTTACTTTGTTACTCACAAATATGCATTATTGAATTATTTTCATTAATCAATAAATGACTTTGTATAATATTTTGTCTTGTCTGTTTAACTGGCAACTTTACCTACTGTAGAACTTGTGTTAAAGTATCTATCTATCTATCTGTCTGTCTGTCTGTCTGTCTGTCTGTCTGTCTGTCTGTCCGTCCGTCCATCCATTCGTCCATCCGTCCATCCATCTATCTATCTGTGAGTGGGATGGGGGAGGGCAGTTACGATTAAAGCATTTTTGAGAATCTTTGTTCTATGTCAAGTGTGTTGCCCATAGATAAAGGATA
Organism: Parotocinclus cabessadecuia; assembly: GCA_036873895.1. NCBI lineage: Eukaryota > Metazoa > Chordata > Actinopteri > Siluriformes > Loricariidae > Parotocinclus > Parotocinclus cabessadecuia. The sequence continues at coordinate 7,211 of JAYJMA010021008.1, forward strand.
TTTTGAGTCATTCGCAAACAGAATGTATTATCCAGTTTCATGGGATACTTTGATTAATTGCCATTTCTGAAAGTAATCACTAAGGCTGTCTGTGCTAAGGCGACATTTTCCTCATTAATTGCTAGTTATCTAGACTGATGTCCTGCCATGACATAAAAAGGAAGAAATGCGCATAATTAGCAATCGACACATAGCAAGGCCAAGCGGTATCTGTATCCGAAAAAGGGTCTTATGTGAATTGGCAGTAACTGCTAATTAAACACAAATGCCTTTGGTGTATGCTATTGTGAGAGCTATGAATCAGAGTATGTGATTTCATTTCAGTGTGGAGACATGATGATTGTGTTTCATTGTAAAGGACTTTACGCTCAAAGGGAGTTATATGGGAAGTCTGTTTTATATAAATATCACTAAAATATATTTCTCTATATGTGGTTCTTTCTGGAAACGTAAATGTGTTGTTGAATGTTTTGTTGTTTTTTCCTTGTGTATGTGTGTGTTTGAAAGTATGAGTATGTCTGAAGAACGAGACACCATGCAAAATCATACACACACACTATTTTCTGCAATTTCTATATCTATTCAAATATTATCTAGCCAATGGGGTTCTTTGTCTAAGGTTGAACATTTCTTTTGTTGTCAGTTTTGAACACCTCAAATCCACGTCAGTCAGAAGTCAATGGATGTTGTTATCATCTTTAATTGGTAGGTACTTTATACAGACTTTGTGTGTCTCCAGTGTGTATCTGTGTTATAAAGTGTAATGCTGAAGAAAATAATACGGTAAAACCAGTGGTGCTTTTTAGAATTTTCCAGGTTTAAATATGACTTAACGTAATCGCGTTTCCACACTTTATTTCCACAATTAGATTAAGTGCAGAACTTTGCCTATACAAAACATTGTCTTCACAATTTTTATTGATATAGAGTAAGTTATGCACTTTCTATTGTGTTACTACATGGCCTCTATTCTCTTGAAATTCAGTTCACAGACCTTTTACTTTTTCACATTTTGGGTTGTGTTTCGATCCCCCATTAATCTGCTCTCAATACCCTACAATGTTCAGATGTCAAAATCTGAAAAACAGAATTATAAAAAAATAAATAAATAAAATTATACATGGACAGTATTCCGAGCCTTTGCTATGACAATTGAAATGAACTCTGGGGGCCTCCCATTTCTCTTCATCACCTTTGATGTGTTTCTACACATTGATTGGAGTCCACCTGTGGTAAATTTAGTTGATTGGACATGATTTGGAAAGACACACACCGGTCTATATAAGGTCTTACAGCTAACAGTGCATATCACAGTAAGAACCAAGCAATGAAGAGGAAAGAACTTCCCGTACAGCTCAGAGACATGGTCATGATGGAGGCCAATGTGCTATTTGGAATTTTCAGCAGAGCTTTTGTAGCCTTCTCCAGATATGTGCCTCCACACAATTCTGTCTCTGAGCTCTACGAGAACTCTCTCATGATTCATGATCCACGATTCAATAAACAGTAATTCGGTTACAGTAGCTCTCACTCAGTGTTGAGCGTTGCTGTGGCTTATAATGTTTATTTTAAAATAAACAATCCTGTATTCTTAATAAATAACTAAGTAAATAAATAAGTACCCATGTGTCCCTGTAGAAAGATGGCAGGTTGTTGAGGTGGAAAAATAACAGAGCAAATGATGTGATGTCTTTTTTAAGCTAGTAAAGGGTGTTTTTATTTACATTGTGAAAAAATAATCTGAGATAAATAGCTAACTGAATGGTGGGGGATAATTCCACTGCACTCTATGCTTTTTGGATGGTTTCACTATCACCAATTAACATAACAGAATTTATATACCATCTCAACCAATGAGAGATTTCCCTGTACATTACATTAAAATATGTGGGATTTGGACCCTAGATCTTCTAGTCCAGAGTCTAGTACCTTTGTAAATTCTATATTTTACTGATTAGATAAATCCCCACAATCAAAAAAAGAAACACTAATTACAAACTCCTCCTTTTTCTTTTGAGGCAAGGTCTCCGGGGGTTTAGAAACAATGTGCAGTGATACAAACAAGAGACCAGAGTCAGAAACAAGGTTCAAACGGTGCAGTTTATTTACAGTAATGAGGTGTGTTAGTGCTAGTAGTGAGTGTGGTGCAGTGTAGCGGTCAGTGGTGGTAATCCACGGCAGGGTGTCGGGGACGCACGCTGTGGTGATTCAAGCCGGCGTGGGCTGCACAGTTATGACCTTGCGATAGTGCTAGTAGGTAATGCGGAAGAGAAGGCTCATCAGTGCAGACTTGCAAAAAGCAGAGCACAAACAGGAAACCAACAATAGGAAAAATTGCGTTACGCCTAAACTTAAAGAAAGCGTATAGGCAGACTACTGGCGTACACACGCTGATAAACCTAGCAATCAGTTATGCTCAAGTCTAAACTTGAAACTAATGTGTAGCTCATCTGCTTATAATTAATAAAAGCAGGGCTGCCGACTCTCCTACATTGGCTGAGAGATCCCGACAATTTCAATCGAATCTCCCACTCTCCTGCTATTTCTCCTGTATTTTCTAACTCTATAACTCTAGTTAATCTGTTTCTCTGCCTAATTCGTGTCCCCTTTACTCTGCCCTTAAGTAGTCAGGACCGACAAAAGACCTCTACAGATGTGGTGGATCATTCCCAGCACTGAACTGACACTGACATGGTGGTGGTGTGTTAGTGTGTGCTGTGCTGGTTCATACCAATCACAACAGTGCTGTTGGAGTTTTTAAACAGGGCTGCCGACTCAATCAGTCATGCTCAATTCTTAAACTGAGCATTCTGACTGCTTCCAACCAGCTGCAGGTGCCGACTGAATGAGTCGCTGCAATCTATAGGAGGGTCTGGAAGGATGGCATGTCACAAGCAGGACCTAAGCACTGGAACAAGAACTAAAAACAGATACACAAGCACATCCATAATAGAAAATATACAGAGAAGGGGTGATATAGGCCCTTTGCAGGGCAAATTCATTATACACAAAATATTCAGGGTAAAATTGAAATGAGCCGGCAACTACTGAATTTATTTAGGCACTAGTTCAGTCTGTGACAGTCGTAACATTGTTAGTATTGACAGCCAACCTAAAGAGAACTGTATCCTCAAGAACGCTGGTTGCTGTTAGCATTAGCAGCTCTGCAATCCCTCTGAATTCACCAATAGAGTAAGTGTTTTGCTTCTACTTTTCATTGTCAATCCATTACTCACTCATGTATATGAGATGTTCAACAATTCATTATTAAATGAGCTTTGCATTAATGATTTTACTGTAGATTCATGTATTAGTCTTACTGTAAGTGTAATAGGCTCCGCTGCAATACAATATGGACAAAGCTTTAGAAAAGAGAGCCGTCCAAGAGAACAGTTTGACTGTGGAATTGAAAGAAGCCATTGAAGAATGGCACTCATTAGATCCCGGTTGTACTCAGCGTGCAGGCACGTCAATCATGACCACTTGCTGTATATTATGTAGAACCACAATAATGATGAAAGCGAGAAAGCCATACTTAGATGGCTATTTCGGAGGGTATAAGAGGGAAAAATCTTCCAGGACTTTGTCTGATGGTATGCAAAAGAGCTGAAATTCTAGATGCCAGTAAATGGGTATGCAGAGCTCACGTTAAATGTGCTTGCTACAATTATGGTGTGATGTACTCGGCTGCAATTGCAGTGCTGAATCAACTTGAAGTGTATTTGTACATTGTACACTCACTTTAAACTTCCAAAGCAGTTTTTATGAGAAATACAGATCTCTATTGTTTTCATGAAGTAAATAAAATCAGCTTATATCAACATGCTAGAAACTACTGTGTAGCCCATGTGCTTATAATTACTAAAAGCAGGGCTGCCGACTCTCCTGCATTGGCTGAGAGATCCCCACTATTTCATTCGAATCTCCCACTCTCCTGCTATTTCTCCTGTATTTTCTCCTGCAATTCCATCCAATTATATTACATTAAGGCAAACTCTAGTTAATCTGTTTCTCTGCCTAATTCGTGTCCCCTTTACTCTGCTCTTAAATAGTCAGGACCGCCAAAAGACCTCTACAGATGGGTGGTGGATCATTCCCAGCACTGAACTGACACTGTTAGTGTGTGCTGTGCTGGTTCGTACCAGTCACAACAGTGCTGTTGGGTTTTTTAAACACCTCAGTGTCACTGCTGGACCGAAAATAGTTAATCAACCAAAATGTCCAGCCACCAGCATCTTGCATCTTGCAGCATCCCACTGTTTCTGGTCCAATCATAGCAGCAAAGCCCGATGAGAGAACAGAGTATAGAGGGCTAACAAAGTACTGTATGTAGAGAAACAGGCAAGTAGGTATACCTTATAAAGTGCCGGTGATTGTATTATTAACAGAGAGGCAGGCATTGATACACTGAAGTTAGACAGACAAAATGCTGCCAAACAACAGAGCCACTTTTTTACTAGATGCCATCTAATGATTCATTATCCACATAAAAATACTCATAGTGTAACGCATCTTAGAATTTGCCACTGCAGAGATAATGGGAATTAAAATCTTTCGTGCACTCTTGCTTTCACCCACTCACTCTCCCATAGAAACACGTTTCTTTCTATCATTGCAGGGACCTTTCACTGACATAACAATTACTGTAGCTAATTAATGCTAGACCTAACCTTAACTTATGTAATATAAAGCAAACATGCTCATTTATTGTAGTATATTTTGTTAAACAGCAATGTTCCTTATGGGGACCAGCAAAATGTCCTCATAATGTTAAAATGGCCCCATCTTTCTGTCCAAGTGATGACATTTGGTTGTTGCAATAATATTAACTTCACACACACACACACACACACACACACACGCGCGCGCGCACGCAGGTTTCCTTCAAACTATAGTGTATATTTAATGAGTACTATAGCTAATTAATGCTGCATCTATGTCTAATCTAACCT
>JAYJMA010021019.1:0-12161 GCA_036873895.1 Parotocinclus cabessadecuia
AAGCAGGAGGAGGAACAAAACTTTAATAAAAAAAAAAAAAAAAAAAAAAACACACAACACACCCCAGAGTCACCAGGACTTCTAGCGCACTGTACAATTTGTCAGTCTGCAATGCTAACATGTTCTAACTGAGCTTTTAAAGCTGGAGTGCAGAATAGCATAACTTTGTTTCAGCTCATCTGACCTCACTTCGGTACACGCGGTAAAAGTATCTGCAAGACATTTACATCATTTAGCATGAACAAACCAATCCGCATTTGCATCATTTAGCAAGAAAATCTTATATTCTTGCCCCTTAAAACATTTTATAAACCATACACATCTAATCTGTGTGTGTTTATCATTGGGTCCAGATCATTTCTGCTGCATTTCAAAGCGCAATGGGAGCTGTGACAAAGTCAAAATCATACAGTTTATACATACATAACTGTTTACAACAGAGCAACCTCAAAGTGGTTTACAAAACCCCTGGCCCTAACTGAGCAAGAGGATGGAAACAGTGGCACGGAAAAACTCCCTAAACATGACGACGGAACACCCTTCGGAAAACTAGGACTCAAAATGGGAACGAACTTTCTTGAGCAGCATAGATGTGCATTAAATAAATTAAATTACGTAATTAATAAAGCTATACATTTTTAAACACACAGACGATTAAAAGAATAGTTCAAATGCTTAAAATGTGGTGTGGTGCTCCCATGAGGGACTGTGTCTTAAATTAATACCATCATTCCAACAATTGACTGCTGAAACTAAACTATTCACAGCATTGCTGAAAATCAGCACGGCCAGGCACACGAAATCCTGGAGGCACTGATTAATATTTAATGCCAAGAAAAGCTTTAGATTCAGCTTTATTTATTTATCGGCTTTAATTTTCCATCTTCAAAATGCATGCACTCATGACTATTTTTAGCCAAATCCCAATTAACTTTTTTTTTTTTTTTTTTAAACACACGCTCTACAAAGGGTATGGAAATGGAATTCAGACTGGATGTTCTGTATGAACAACTGAATAGATCATACGCTGTGTGTGAATCTAAGAGTAAAAGTTCCTTCCTGTTGTTTCAATATACTCCTGTAAGACCCAATACACCAATCCTACTTTCACACGTACAATTCAACGCTGACGGCACTTGGGTGGTGCCGCAGTCTAACATGCTGGATCAGACAGCACAACAATGCTTTCCATCACGTCGGAGACTACGTGCAGATGCATTTGGGGGCAGGTTGATCCGAGAGATCATCACCTGACATTGCAGCAGCAACCCTTCTGGCATCCTGTACAGGTCATGCCTGTGTCTGAACCCTGTATTCTCAAAGAACAGGTGATGCTGTCCCATAAATATATACACTTCGAACTACACTGCTCACAAAAATTAGAGGATATTTCAAACAAGAATTCCTCTGAAAACTAGAGCAGTATAATACAGAACACTCATCAGGGGGGAATTCCTGTATCTCATTAATTTGCACACTTTGTGGAGACAGACAAAATAGGTATGCAATATTGTATGTACAAGTAAGATAGTAAAATGACTAAAATATTTAAATGCATAACGGAAGCACCGCAGCAAGTTAATACTCTCGCTCCAGAGCTCCAACTAAGTGGTTCTTCCTCAGAGCAGCGGGTAGAGGAACTCACAACCCCTCCAAATATACCCCCCCATATGTGCTCCTTCATCTATAATAACCTAGATTGCTACAACCACATATATTATTTCATACATTTTATATTGTACATTTGCATTTTTATCTCATGAGCTGCTAAACAATTTTAGGTGAAATGACAAAGTATTCATATTCCACAATGAAATGTCCCCCAATTTTTGTGAGCAGTGTATAGGTACTAAATCAATTATTATTAATTTAGGTTAAATGATTCTGTATTACGGATAGGCTTGGACAGTTACTACTCAGAAGTGACGAGCCCACAGCTAGAGAAACAACGATGAGTCTGACCGACCTGTGTATCCACGTCTCTGGGCTCTTCGGGAACTTGGACAATGCTAATTTGCCCAAGTAGAGGTCCTTGTCTGGATTCAGCACTCCACACTGAAGGAGTTCCTTCCTGGAAATGAAATCATCACTTTAGAGGACAATGCTCATGTTTATAAACAAATGCAATAACTTGCATAAAGCAGTCACAAGGATTCATCAGGTGTTGTCTCAAGCGCCACCTAATGGTCAACTCGATTTAACACCACAACATTTGAGAAATCTTATTGTTGGGAACTCTCAACTCATCAGAATCAATGGCTACTCAGGACAGGAGGCAAGGTTCCATCAACTAGTCAGACATTCACAGTAGGTTAAACTGGAGAAACCAGTTAAACCTAATGCATGTATTCAGATTGTGAGGAAGCCTGAGTAAACCCACGCAGACACGGAGAGGACATGCAAACTCCACACACCACTTTTTGGTTGGATCTCTAGAGCACCTGAACTACCCTAATGTAATGCGGATCGGGTATTTTAAAAGACTTGAGTGTTGAAATTGAAGGCAACTGGATGGCTTCTTGATTCTTGAAGATGTGTCACCTCTTATCCAATTCACCTTCAGTTCTGAAGAGGTAAAAAAAAAAACCTAAGAACCAATGAGTAATCCAGCTTCCTTCAACTCAAGCATTCAAATCTACCATGACCTAGTTGACTGAGAACCTACACATACAGGCTTTAGAGTTCTTCTGTAAATTGGCCAGCTCCTGAAGTACACTACATACAATACTTAGGGGACATTTAAAAATGAATATTAAGTTAAACAAGATCATCAGAAAAGCAAATAAAGTCAAAGAAAGTTGTCTGATAACGCAAACTCAATTAAGGTGATCAAGTGTTCTATTCATGGGGCGAACAGGAGCATGTCAAACTGAACTACTTTGAAATATCCTCCAATTTTTGTGAGTAATTTTCTCTACTAACAGGTGAACAGCTTGCATTTTACATTAAAAAGCAACCAAGTACTCCATTTCCTAATCTATAAACATATAATGATCAGTTTGTATTTCAAAACCTTGCAGCCCATACCGTGAGCAATGCACCACATTTTGATGGATGCTACTAAGCAAGGTTTATCAGTAAAGGTAGTCATTACCTGACATTCCATGCAGTAGTGAAGTCTGGATTTAACATCAGTGCTGTGCAGGTGATGTCAACCAGGGCTGAGTGACAGAAAAAGGAGTTATGTTTAAATAATGTAATGTATCTAAGTTATGAAGTTGCCATTGCCACTGCTCTGCTGAATTATGCCATGACCCAGCGGAAAAGTATAATACAAAGTCTTACCCTCTCGATCTAGCCACTGCTTGCGTTGGCGGTATAGCAGGAGCTTGTTGTGCACGTAGGGCAGTAGGAACTTGACGCACCAGCTCTCCACACCCAGCTTATTATCTACTAAAACGATTGGGCTTCTGTTGTACCGGGCCTCCGGGCATGGAATGAGCCCAATTTCATCTCTGTAGCCAAAACAAAAAAAGGCATTACAAACAGACAAGACTGGTCTAAGCAGACTGGATGAACGCCTTGCACACAAGACGAGACTAGCAGATTATAAAATTAGTGGTGTAATTATGTGGTGGTATTTCCCTAGCACACACTGGGCTCTGATTTAACAGGGACTGTTTAAATGCCACAGACTTACTCACTGCTGCAGACTATGGTCAATCTTTATGATCAATTTACACGGGCCATTTCTAGAACATCAAGCCATGTTACAAATATCTAATCATCTCACACGAGTAACTTCAGTGTGCCAATGTTAAAAAAAGGTCGCCTGCACTCAATGTCAAGTGTAATCAAACGGCCTGTACAGCCACCAGCCCTCAATACAACAGAACACCTTTGGGATTTTTGACATTTGGACCGCGGATGTGCAGTCAGCAAATCTGCAGCATCATGTAAACGTGGACCACCATCTAAGAGGAATGTTTCCAGCACCATGCTGAATCCACAGCATTAAGAATTAAGGGAGTTCTGAAGGCAAAAGTCCAAACGGATACTAGCCAGGTGTATCTAATAAAATGGCCACAAGCGTATCTATATAGCATAAGACTTATATTTACAGCATTTATCAGACATCCTTATACACTTCTACATCTTACTGTTCCTAGTATAGCAAATCTCATGTACAAAATAAGCAACAGCCCAAAAAAAAAAAAAAATGAAATCAGAACCGGTCAGGATATAATTTTTTTTTTTTTTTTTACTTAAGAGATCGGTGATCTTTTTATAGTCGCCACTTGAAGACAGCAAGAGACTCAAGAGCCATTCAGAGAAAGTTCATTCCACCAACAGGGTGCTAGGACAGAGACAAGTCTCAATGGTTGACTTACTTTCATCTTACTTGGAAGATCAAGTTGAGCCAAGCACATGTCTCTGAGGGTACGAGGTAGAGCGTGGTTAGATTAGAGCCTTTTGGTAAAATTGTCCTCTACTTTTGGCTTTCTTGGCAAGCATCAGTGATTTTGAAGCTGCTGCAGGCAGCTACAGGGAGCCAGTAAACACAGCAGTGGGGTGACCTGAGAAACTTGCAAGGCATTCTGAATGAGTTGCAAGGGCCTGATTGTACAGAACGGAAGATCGGCAAAAGACCAACTGAAGAACAAGATAATCAGAAAAGCAAATGAAAAGTCAAGAAACTTGCTTGATTACGTAAACGAGATGCAAACTAATCTTCTGATCGAGTAGCAAGTGACATTCATGGGGGTGAACAGAATCATATTAAACCGGACAAGTGTGTCCCACATTGACTATTCAGCAGGGTGTATGGTCACCCAAAAGTGCCAAAACACACTGACAATGATGGGGGCATGGACAGGATCACAGTTCTTGTGGAATCCACTTTGTATTCATTTTGAAATATACCCCACTTTTTGTGAGCAGCGTATTTTACTGTAATGTTCTTTCGGCCTCACAATAGTACAGGGCAGGAAACGAACATGAAGATGAATAAAAGAAAGCATTTCATATTTTGCATTTCTGATAAGTCATAGCTAAAGAGCACCGTATTTTAACAATGACACTTTAAATTGTGAGCTTAAATGCTTAGTGTTAAATGTAGTCATTAGTACACAACTCAAGTACACTGACTTTTTAGCTTATGAATCATAAATAAATGAAACGTAGCAACACATGGTTAAAACTGAATGTCTGACGCCACCCAAAACAGCACCAATTAGTTGCATTAGTGCACTAAAGTGTCTTTAAAGCAGGAACGCTTTCTCTAGTGGCATATGAAAGGACACTGAACTTAGGCTTCGTTTTTATAGCTATTTAAAGCTAGAGTATAGAGAAGTTTATCCGGGCTTGTGCAGCATCTGCTAACGTTAGCTTAGCACCGCTAGTTGTACACACACCTGTCCAGCAAACAGCTAAGCAACTAAGAACACCGTTACCCGGTCACACCTGTCCTCCAAAAACGCACACATAACAGAGCATAAAGCACACAGTGGACTCTAAGCATGAACTACTCACATGTTAGGGTTCCTCTTAAAAGCGTTAGTCAGGTCTTTAACAACTCTCTGCACCAGCACATCCACCTCCTCCTCCAACTCCGCCATCTTCCTTCCTCCAGCGCCAGTGACTCAACCGAATCCGGGGCTTTAAGGTACCGTGACGCGCATGCGCACATCTCACAGCAACAACAAGGCCTTCTTAGAAACTGGATGTTACTGAATGTTTATAGTGCAACGAACTTAAGAGTTATTTAACCTGTATGTGTAAAACAAAGAGTAAATGAACGAATAAATAGCATAATATGAATGACATTAGATTTCAATTATTGAAGCTATAATGGCCAAATATACATTATATACACAGTATACCACACAGATCAGCTCCGTCCGCATTAATGTCTGTCAAACAGGAGGCTACAGGAAATGGACATTACCCTATAACATAATTTAGATACTTTGCACATAGTGTTTTATTTGAACCAATGCTATTAATTAAAATATACTAATACTCTACTGTACAATACAATAATTATTATATTTGTATCCTTTATATAGCTTGTTTTTAATATGTGATTCTCTACCAGTGCAGTCATACTAGTTTCTGTCATTCAGTTGTGAATTAGCTGGATGTAAGACTATTTCCTACTATAATTCTTAAGGTCTCAGCCATAAAAAAAGAACAGACAAAGCTACACTTCCTTGTTTCTCTAAATTCTTTCTCTAGGAGGAGGTTCAGGAGGTTACAGGAGGTTACACTGGTAATACATTTACATTTTGTCATTTAGCAGACGCCCTTATCCAGAGCGACTTAGAATTCATACAGTCTTACAATTCAAGCACTTGTTGATTAAGGGCCTTGCTCAGGGACCCAACTGTGATTTGAACCCTGGTCCTTCTGGTCCAGAGTCTAGTACCTTAACCACCAGGCCACCACAGTCCCAGTCAAAACTAGTCAGACATGTTTGCACTAGGCCAGTGTAGAGCAACCAATTTACCTAACAATTGTCTATGGAATGTGGGTAGAAGTCTGCGATTGGGACGGAGATCCCTGAGATGCCCAGTAGAGGGAGATGATCGTCAATGTTTGGAACTCTGGTGTATCTGTGCCACAGATATAAATATCAAAGTAGCCTGCAGGCAGACTGTTAAATTTAGCAGCAGCTTCTCTTTGACTTTTTTCATATTTCATTATTTCAAGCTGTTTTCCCTTGCTCAGATACACCATGATCTGTAAATTCTATAAATAGTCTTCATCACATACTGCTATTATATATTATTAACCATAACTATGGACTTGCTGGATACCATTTCTCTAAATATAAAAAAGAAAAAAAGACTTTCACTCAAGGAAAGACTGTCCTGTTGTCACATGACAGGAAAAGTTATGTATCACATGTTATTGCTGTTCCTAGATGAAGACAGTGTTTTCAAATGTGAGGCAAATGAATGAGGCGTGTTAGAGCTGGACAATTATCAGAAAGAAAAAAAAAGCTGCTTTACTATACTATACTATACTATACTATACTATACTATACTATACTATACTATACTATACTATGTTACTATAAATTAATTTGTCACTTTATTGTGTTTGGATGCCAAAGATGTTTTCCTGTCGAAAATATTCAGATGTACATGTAACTACAGAAAAAAATTGGAAACCACTGGATTAAGCTATCGTATCACAAGGCCATAATGCATTTTGGGTGTGATTTGGGGTAACACAATTAGGCAGAGGTCAGATGTATTGTTTAAAGATAATCACTAGACCTGGCGATGGGTAGTATAATGCAGTATAATGCAGTTGCAGTATAATGGTTATGTTTCCTCTAATTGGACACCTTTGAATCAATTGTTGCAGATCAAGTAGCCCATTAACGGACTTGCTCATATAAACCAGAACATCACTGAGAAAGAACAGATTGTAAAGCTGCTGTATATTTCTTATTTTAGAGAACTGAGTCCTACTTATGCATTGGATTAACTTCTACCTCTGGATCATATTCCACCCATTGCCAGCAATAACACAGTAGGTACAAAGTATGCACGGTATTACAGAGAGATTGATTCGATTCAGATCTTATCTGAAACAAAATTAAAACATTGAATAACAAATACCATTATCATGTCTGGAAACATCGATAAGAACAAGTCAGGTCATGAACTCAGGATGTAATAAAGTCCAGCTTTACTGCATTACTACAAAAAAACCCAGAAAATGTATTTATACCCTTCATCAAATCGATTTACTGAAAATAAATTGGGGGGGGCAGATTGTACAAGTATGAGCTACATAACGTCCATGTGCATATACAAACATGGTCCAATATAGTTATTATCTAACGTAACCCATATTTCCCTGCCAGATACATTGGCTATTGTAGTTCAGTAGTTGTAATGACACACATAACAGTGCAGCCTCTTTTGTATTACATAGAAAGTTTTATTTTTAACGCATGTACAATCAGCATGAACAAACTGAATGTTGAGCAACATTTGGCTTGATTCTGTGTTCCTTAACTCCGAATTGATGTAGATGAGCAAATGTTACCACTTGTGCCTCAGCAAGAATCATACATGGGTACAAAGACAGTTGGTTCTATTTGAACACAACAATAACTCTTTTTACAACACAGCCCCCGAGTTAATTTGACCCGTTTCACACAGCCTCTCACAATTTCTACACGAAAATGGCCTCTGTTATTGTAAACAAAGTTTTCTGTACCAAATATTACGTTCTGATTTTCTATTATATCAGATACTTATTTCATGCAAAAATGATTATTATAATTATTTATTTAAAAACCATACATTTTCTGGATTTTCTGGATTTGTTTTAGATTCTGTCTCTCACAGTTGAAGTGTACTTAACATGCAACCTATGTAAAAAAAAATTACAAACCTCCATTCTTTGTAGGCAGGAAAACTTACAAGTATCAAATGTATTAAATACTTATTTTCCCCACTGTAGATCCTGTGCACGAGTGATAACACCTGCTCATCATCATCATATCGGTGCTTATCTGGAACACCAAACGTTCCTCAGTATTCAGTCTGCTCACGCTGATGATGCATGCATTTGCCAAAACTCTGCGATTAAAGAAAGTTATGCGTGTCATTACGCCTGCTGTGCTACAAAGGCTACTAACTGGTCAGATAACATATGGGCTTAGTAGGTTAATCTGGAATATGAATATAAAGAAAGTGGAGTACAAGGATGAAACCAACAGACATGTGGACATCATGCAAACATCATGCATAGGCAGCAGCCCAATCAGGACTCGAACCGGGTCTCAGGAGCCGTGAGGACACAGTGCTAACCACTGCACCATCATGCCACCCATTACTATTGTATTATAATATCTGGCATTTGCGTCACATTTTGAAATGGAACAAAACACTAGAAGGATGTATGTTTTGAACTTTTCCTTTAATCAACACTTTCTTTTCATTAAGAGACCCAAACTAGGTCAAATCAGCTATTTATAGAAATTTAATCTTTCTGCTGTCATGCTGACCCGATAGTGAGGATTAGATGCTGTTATGAAAGCCATCTGTAGACCTTAAACCTAATTGTGATGCAATTGTAGGAACTATAACCTCTATTTATGAGCTTTGGTTATTCACCAGCTGGGATACGTAACAATTTACGATCAATATTCTGACCTGGCCTTGACTTCACACGTTATGTAGTACAGGTATTTACTTGTACTCCAGTACTGTATGCTAGAAACCACTGAATGTTTTTGAATGTTCCTCATTATTTTCAAATGGGTATCTCCTTTTAGGCGAATATATATATTTGTATTTCTTCAACTTAGTCACATCAGTGCACAGTTACTTTTTTTAAAACAAAATTAGAAAGTGGGAAAATTGAGCATGACATACATTAAGGAAAACCAATACATTTACACAAAAAACCCTCCAAATTAAATGTTAAATTCCACTGCTCACAAAAATGTTCACAAAAAGGGATATTTCAAAATGAATATGAAACGATTCAAATAAAGAATCATTTTTTGATTTTACTTAAAGAAAGATAATCAGAAAAACAAATGAAAAGGAAGTTTGTTGGATTATGCAAATGAGATGCAAGGTCAATTATTGTGCTTGAGTAGTAAGGGATATCTTTACGGGGTTCCCCACATTGACTGTTCGGTAGGGTGGATGGTCACCCAAGAGTGCCAAAAGACACTGACAGTGATGGGGCATGAACGGGATCAGATTGCCCAGCAGTTCGTGTGGGATCCTCTTCATATTCATTTAAAAATATCAACTAGTGGTTAAGGTGTGAACTGTGGATCAGAAAGTCCAGGGTTCAGAAGGTCCAAGGTTCAAATCCCGAGCTGCCACTGTTGGGTCCCTGAGCAAGACCCTTAAACCATAGTTGTTTGGATTGTACGATTCTTTTAATTGTACATGACATTAAAGTAAATAAAGAAAGGCTAAAAGGTGCACTTATGTATGGATGAAACTGTTATTTAAGCACCAATTTGAGATATTTTGGAACCTACTGCACAAATAGTGGCTGATCTAGTTCATGTCAAGCAATTTTGTACCTCTGGATAAGTTCCCATCTTGATCCTGCTTATCCTGGTCAGTGTGACAGCAGGTCTTCACATCTGCCTGTGATATATGAAAGGTAATGTAGTTCATTAGCAGCAATCCAGGTGACATCGTCTTTTCAGAACTGTCCATTCATGATAATTTATGCTGTCCAATCTCATTATACAAACCTCCATTACTCAAATTCCCACTATAAGATACAAGATATTTTAATGCCTTAACTCTGTACACATTTCAAACCCTATATAGCAAATGCTGATTGGGTAAATCTTTTGAACCGCTTCTTACCTCTAGCTATAATAATAAATATAGTATGGAACAGTCTTTCTCAATCCTGACCCTGATCCTGGATCATTCATGTCATTTTTTCCATTGGTGTTCTAAAGTTGTACGAGTTCAATTTGTCCCACACTTTGCTTTTCATGGGTTTCAGTTTAATTTATATGGACTCAGGGGGATGATCTTACCATAATCTCTGTTTTTTAGCTTGTTAGTAGGAGTACAAAAAACAGTGAGAAGAGACAGCTGGTCTGCATTCTGATCACCATGAAGGAATATTCCTATCCCTATTGAAATCTTGAAAATGGTGAAAGCAGTTTCAAGGTTTTTTTCCCCCAAACCTTACAGGAAAGTGAACTAACATCAGTCATTGTCGTATCACTCTCAAGACGATGTAGGAGCATCGTTTCCTGTTTGGATGCGATCTCTCGGGTTACAAGGCCTCCAAGCTAAACACAGGCTAACTGTGGGGTTGGACATTGCAACAACCAACAGTGATGAGGCAGTTCTTTCTGACTGTAGAAAAATTATAGTAGAGTCCAAACAGAGCCCCTGTGTGGCAGTGATCATCCCATCACTGAGGGAAAGAGAGAGAGGGGGGGATGTAAAGAGAGGGAGAGATAGAGAGAGGGAGAGAGAGGGATAGAGACAGAGGGAGAGAGAGGGAGAGAGACAGAGGAAGAGAGAGGGAGGGAGAGAAAGAAAGAGAGGGAGAAAGAGAGAGGGGGGAGGGGATGGAGGGGGGAAGACAGAGGGACTTTACATCTACAAGATGGAGCAATAAGCTACACCTAATAAGCTGCATTAATGTCAATGAGAATGATCCACCACCCACATAAGACGTGATCTTCGCTGGTCCTGTGGTCCTGATCATTCGAGAAAAGTGTGAAGGGGAATAAAGTATGTAGAGAATCAGATGGACTACACTATATAATTGTAGAACTACAAAGTGCTTCGATGTGCTGTTTAACTGACAAAATGGACAATGAGTGTAGAAACAAAGAGGTGGAGGTATCACTCTGTATTAGCTGATATGCTATGCTATGCTGTTCGTGCCCGTCAAGTAAAAGAAGATTCCAGAGCTAGAGGCTCCTCACATTGCAGACTGTTTAAATTTGACCCCAACTGGGTCCATGGATAAGTTTACATTTCAGCGGCCAAGACAGTGCACTCAAGATAGTAATGATAATGGCTCACTAAAGCTGTGCTGGAATGTTTGAACATTTCACCCCAAAATATCAACCATATCAGCTCTGCAACAATGTTTTTTTTAAATTACAGTGGATCACTTTATAATGCAACGTAAATCACAGATTTCCTGCTGTGGTCGTCATGACCATGCCAGAACCAGCTCACAGTTCCTGTGAAAGTCAAACACTGGGATTTGTTATATGATTTCATCCAATTTGTTGCTGGATTTGAAGGAAATAGCTAATGTAGCAGATACTTCTTTAAGCCCTTGCTCATAGTGTAGTGTAGTATAAACAGAACATAGTGCGCTAAAGCAGATAATCTGAATGTGAACAAATTCAATACATAAATGAACAACTCAGTGGTGTTTTGTTGGTACGACAGGATCAGTAAAAGCAGTGCTGCTGGAGTTTGAAACACTTAACCTATTGGACTACCATATTGGTCCTCCATCAGACCACAGGGTATCTGTCATTGCATCTGTCATTGGTGTTAGTTATCTTCTAGTCCTCCATTAGTGCCTACAGGATGATGGTGGCTGGATATTTTTGGTTGTACTTCTTTCAGTACAGCAATGAACAGTGAGGTGTTTAAGAACACCAGCACCACTGATGTGTCTGATCCACTCATACCAGCACAACAGACACCACCACCACCACCTCAGTGCCCCTG
>JAYJMA010021040.1:0-12160 GCA_036873895.1 Parotocinclus cabessadecuia
TAGATTTAAAAATATTTTCAAATGTGTCTAGGGTATTGTCAGTCTTAGGTAGCACATATAAGTATATATATATATATATATATATATATATATATAGTATTCTGACAATCCCAGGGTGGGTTTTGTCACATGTTTTTTATTTACGCTTTTTGTGTTTTAATGCCCTGTTTTCCAGTGTTAGAACCTTTGTGTGTCTCCCAAAATAACTGCTTCACCCAATTTACCTCATCATTAGATGTCTGTACATAGTTAATATTTGTTTAATAGTAATTAAAGTAACATTCTGCAAATCAATTAAAAGTGACAAAATTTAGCAGTCATACTTGTTATGAAACTTGTGTAGACTTACTTTATCCAACCTGTTAACAGGTGGCATTATATTATTTCAGCATTTTAATTGTGTCTTATACTTAAATTCTACTTTAGAGATAACCTAGTAGCACAACCCTTTATTGCATTTAGAAATATTTTGGGCATGTTTCTATTCAGTTGAAAATGATTCATCCAATGCAATCATATCAGCACTTGTTTTGCAAGTGTTGTTCAGCATCTCAGTTTCATAACCTGCTGCAGAGCAATTATTATATTCTTAGCATTTAAATCTGCATGTTTTTTACACCTCTTTGTGAATGAGTCAATCTGCCTTAATCTAATGCTCTATCAAAAATGCTGTAATGTGTTCTAGCCTGTGCTTATAGGAATGTAATGGGTACACTGTTGGTGTTTTCCATCTTATTTCCCCTGTAGTGAGGGCTCATCTAAGATAATTATCATATGTATGGATATAGATTTCAGTCCTAACAGGTGATGTGGTTAATGTAGTTGTATAACTTACTTATAAATTACTGGACGTAGATGATTAACATCTCAAGTAAACTCAAAGATTGCTAAAATAATTTACTTATTAACTTTAAGTTGTGGTCAAATGCATTTGTTTACATTGTTGATTGTTTTTAAAGCATCCATAGAAGTACATTCACATTCCAAACAGGTGATACAGTGTACGTTTATTTTCCAGATCAGAAATTGTTGTAGCACCTTAGTGGTTTGGGAGGTGATTAAAAAAATAATAATATGTAATAATCCATTCATTATAATGGGAATAGCAGTTTGTTAGCAGACTAATATATTACTAATTAATTTGTTGTTTAGTCTAATCTGGTCTACTGCATATATAAGCATTGTCATTGTGTAATGGAATTGTGCCAAATGACTAGAACTTCCAAAAAACAGTAACCCTTATGGTTGGGAAATGTTCACACAAAAAATAAGTAAACAAAAAACAGATAAACAAATACCAATTAAAGTTACAATTTTAGATTCTATTTACACAAAGCAGTGGTATAGCACTACACAAATTATACAGTATATATTAGTGTATTAATTGCATAAATAGACACATTAAAATACACATTTGACCAGTTCATTAGCAATAACCAGAATGCAAAAACATTTTAGTGCCCTGTAATTTGAGGTAAGCCACTGCTTTAATGGTAACACTTGTGCAGCTGTGTAGTGATTCCTTACATTACCATCTGTAATATACAAAAGTGGGGTTGTTTGTAACAATAACTGTTAGTGTGAGGGTTAGACTCCCCTTTACACTTTTATATTCAGTTGGCAGGACCACCCTCCCCAAACCTACTTATATATACACACATACACATAGCATATCTTCCTGCATGCTGAATACAGGACATAGTTATGATCACTTCTAAATGGACTGCAGCCTGCACACACCATTTTGTGTTAAAACATCTACATGGCCACCAGATAATGTAACGTTTAAAAGGTCACACATCACTCTGGTGTATTGAAGTCACTTCTCTACATGGGCAGAACGGTGGCTTGGTGGATAGCACTGCTGCCTCACAGCAAGAAGGTCCCAGGTTCAATCCCAGGTTCAACCCCAGGGTCCTTTCTGCATGTCTTCCCCATGTCTGGTGGGTTTACTCCGGGTACTCCGGTCACATGAGATGTGTTTGGATGTAAGATGTGAATATCCTTGAATATCCTTGTGTGTGTGTCGCTGAGATGGCCACTGAAGACGATAGTGACATTAAAGAAGCCAAATACA
Organism: Parotocinclus cabessadecuia; assembly: GCA_036873895.1. Taxonomy (NCBI): domain Eukaryota; kingdom Metazoa; phylum Chordata; class Actinopteri; order Siluriformes; family Loricariidae; genus Parotocinclus; species Parotocinclus cabessadecuia. The sequence goes on from JAYJMA010021040.1 coordinate 2,078, forward strand.
AAGAACTTCTCTACACAGCATTGTCCTAAGCAAACTGCCTTAAAACATCTATCATATAACTGTGTTTAAAGTTCTCTTAGGTTTGTTGTGTTTATTGATGAAGAATGTTTAAATTGAGATATGCATAATTCCATATATGATGTGATTGCATGGCACAGGACAGTGCACTGATTTAAGTATGTCAGGACAGTTTATTATTTATTTATACATTTGCTACTTTTCAAATATTTATCACCATTTTGCAGATTCAAAAATAAAGGCTGACCCTGGTTTTAAATTGTGTGATGTGTGAAAAAATCTTGAAAGATATACAATACAATTAGTTACTCATAGCACAAATATAAACTACACATATAAACTTAGCATAGGAGAGAGACAAGAGTGATAGGAATCATTACCTTACACATAACTATATATTGTTTCATTTATCCTTAATTTAGCTATTTGTTTATGTAAATACATTGCTTAAGTTTTAAGCCTTTGAAAAACCTTTTAGTTTAATTCTTGTAAAATACATTGACGTTGATAGGAAAAGATGTCGTATTAAAGGCAGCTTATATTGCTCTAAGATCTCGAATTATTTTTTCACATTAAGACTAACAACATGGAAGTGTAAACCACTTTTGCCAAGCGAACTGACAGATCCCCATACTATGACATACCCTGGCTTTTTAAATTATTGCTGATAAAAGACAAAATGGTCCCTTTAGTCTTTGGTCCTGAGCACATGGCGTCCATTTCTTTCAACAAGCCCAGAGTAGTTGATGCCGATGCTTGATATATATGGTATATGGTTAATACAAGATCTCTTTCTTATACAATATAGTTTTAAGTGGCCTTTGTGAATGTAACTATGTATTGTATTGCTTGATTAATTGATTAATGGTGGTTCTTGATGCAGTGCTATTTGAGGGATCATAGATCATGGGTCTTCAGTTTGGGCTTTTAAATTCCTTGAACCATTGAATGATATTATGCACTGTAGAGGGAGAAATGTGCAAATACCTTACTTTCTCTGAAGAACAAAAGATGAAATATCTTGGATTTATACTGTCTGCAATAAAATAAAATTCAGTAAATGTAAGGAACACTGTTTTTTAATATACAAACTCAAGTTTTTTTTTCTAATTTGGGTGTACAAACAATGGGAAGTAATGCCAGGCATTACATTTTATTTGTTATGATATGACTTAGGACCCAAGGATGCAGGAAGAGGGGGACGAAAGACATCCAATAAGAATGGGGAAACAACAAAAAAGGCAGAGCTAAAGGCTCTCCAAACTACAAACAATAAAGGAGGAAAATCGCCTAGCTGTGATGCGTCCTAAACGGGAATGACACCCTCAGCTGGCGAGAGCATGAATCAGCGACCGTGTGCACCGAAACGGCAGAGGGCAGGTGTGCAGTGAGCACGAGGATATGTCGATATGAGACGCTTCCCAAATTGAGTGGCGCAGAGGAGCTCCGGAAGGCCAGAGGGGGATCGAGCTCAGGTGTGCGGAAAGTGCATGAAGAAGCTTGACTGGGACGCATCCCAATAGGAGCGCGCAGCCAATTGGAGTGAGGCTCGGTATGTACCGAGTGAGGACGGGAAGGGAAACCCTGGATCTTTCCTACAGAGCTAAATACCTCAGAGGTTTCCCTTCGTATGCATCCGTCGGCTATAAACGTCCCGGGATGTTCCCGTCTATATTAAGTGGTATGATCGCTTTGAGTGTCTGAGGTGTTCGTTACCATGTCGTTAGCCAGCGTGGTGATAAAAGCAGCTATTGGGATTCATTCTGTAATGGCGGACGGGCACGAGTGGTCCGTGAACACGAGGTGGGAACTTTAACAGAATACCCCCCTCCCCATGGACCGCTTCTGAGGGCCCCAATCCGGCAGAACGGTTAGCCCAGAACTCTCAAATCAGGGTGAGGTCCACAATGTGGCGGGCGGGGACCTATGCCTGTTCCTCCTGGCCATAGCCTTCCCAGTCCAGCAGGTATCGGGTGCTCCCCTGGACCCATCTGCTATCTAGCAGATGGCGGAGTGTGTAGGCTAGGGGCCCCTGGATCTTCCATGGAGCCAGCGGTTCGATGGGGTTCCCGCAAGCGAAGGGGCACAGCCGCGAGACGTGGAAGTTTGGGTGGACCTTTATGCTGGCGGAAGGTGGGGGGGGGGGGGGTAGCCGAACTGGGCCTCGGAGGGGGATTTGCCATGGGTCAAGTTCTGCATGGTGTTGTGGAATCACCCGCTCCGACTGGCCATTAGACTCAGGGTGGTGCCCTGAAGTAAGACTTGCTATGGCCCCGATACCCCAACAGAAGGCCTGCCAGACCCGGCTGGCGAACTGGGGACACCGATGGGAGATTATGTCTGACAGGATCCCATGGAAGCGTACCACATGCTGGAGGACCGCCTGGGCCATTTCCTGGAGAAGTGATCCACAATCACCAGCACCGCGGTGAAGCCCTTGGATCGGGGCAGACCCGTGACGAAGTCAATTGCCAGGTGGGACCAGGGCCGGTATGGAATGGGGAGCAGTTGCAAAAGTCCCTGGGGGTATTCCCGGCCGCTCTTGTTGGTGGCATAGACATGGCATGAGTGCACAAAGGTTCGACAGTTGGCCGCCATTTTGGGTCACAAGAACTGCTGCCGGATGAACTCCAGAGTCTTGGTAATCCTGGGATGCATGACTAACTGGGAGGAATGCCCCCATTGCAGTACCTGGTCGCACACTGACAATGGCACGAAGAGTCTGCCTGGTCGGGCTCGGCCGCTTGGGCCCGCACTATTTATTCCCCAGGACAGGGGGGGCAGGATGAGTTCCGGGTGGGCCTGAGTATCATCGGGCTCCCACAAGCGCGAGAGGGCATCCGGCTTAACGTTCTTGGAACCTGGGCGGTAAGACAGGGTGAACTAAAACAGCCTGAAAAAGAGCAAACACCGGGTCTGCCGAACATTCAGCCTCTTGGCCTGCGGTCCAGACCAAGAACAGATGCTGGGCCCCCTCCAGCCAATGCGGCCATTCCTCCATGGCCAACTCAACTGCGAGGAGCTCCCTATTTTCCACCGGGTACTTACGTCAAACCTCCACAATCAACGATTCCCTGAAACTGGTCAAAGGAGGCATGGGCTTCGCTGGACCACCGGAAGAGGACCTTGCCGGTTAGGACCATCAGGGGTGCGGCCACTGCGCTGAAGTTTTAAATATATTTCCGAAAAAAGTTGGCAAAGCCGAAGAACCTCTGTACCTGACGCTTCGAGGTGGAGATCAGCCAGGTTTTAATGGCCTCGACCTTGGTCGGGTCCATATGTAGCTCCCCCCAGGAATGATACCTCGGACTCGTGGAAGGTGGACTTCTTCAGCTTAATGTAAAGTTGGTGCTGTAGTAGCAGCTGGAGAACCCGTCACACGTGAACATCTGGGTTGGGGCTGAAGATAAGTATATCAACAAGATATACGTAAGCGTACCTGTCTACGCTGCGGAAGGTATGATCTTATACTCATAATGCCTATTAGGGGTGATGAAGGCCGTCTTCCACTCATCTCCCTTTCGGATGCGGATCAGGTTATAAGCAGAAGGCAAGCGTGCAGTGAGCACGAGGATATGCCGATTTGGGACGCTTACCAAATTGAGTGGTGCGGAGGAGCTCCGGAAGGCCAGAGGGCGATCGAGCTCAGGTGTGCGGAAAGTGCATGAAGAAGCTTGACTGGGACGCATCCCAATAGGAGCGCGCAGCCGATTGGAGTGAGGCTCGGTATGTACCGAGTGAGGACGGGAAGGGAAACCCTGGTTCCATCCCGACAGAGCTAAATACCTCAGAGGTTTCCCTTCGTATGCATCCGTCGGCTATAAACGCCCGGGATGTTCCCGTCTATATTAAGCGTCTGAGGTGTTCGTTATCACGCCGTTAACCAGCGTGGTGATAAATGCGGCTATTGGGATTCATTCTGTAATGGTGGACAGGCACGAGTTGTTTGTGAGCCCTAACATTATTTAGTGTTTTTTATCTGATTTGTTGGAGTCACAATCCAGATAATAGTCCTGTCACAGTTTTGACCCATTGCTGGAAAGTAACCCACAATCGTGGCTTCTGTTTGACTTTTTTCTCTTTTTTTCTCTAAACAATGTCATATTTTTATGACCAACAAAGTTGTCACTTATGTGAGAATAGTAAACTAACTAATATCACTCTTGCCATTCACAATACAATTATTTACAATCACATTGCAAATCAAGTGCAACAGCTCAGTGTAACTAAAATGAAACTATGCAGGAATAGGAAAATCTGTCATTCTAAATTGAAAACAGAGCTAACTAACAAGTTACAGAACAGGTAAGCAGACACATTCTTTTTTAAGAAGCATACTTCTTAGTATTTACTTTGATATATCATTTTCATGTTGAACCAATTGAATCATGTTATGGCCAGAAGTGTACAAGATTGGTAAAATGCTTAAGATTTAACACATGCACCCAGATGTTTGTGCAAAATCTAAAGGGACTAGCACAGAGGACTGTAAAATGGCATATGTTTTCCACATTAAGAACTTTTAAAGTTACAATGGATGAGAAAAAAACGCTCTTAGCAGTCTAACTTTGATTTAATTGCTCACATGTCTTCATAAGTGTTTGTGTGTTTCTCCCTCTGGAAAGGTTCTCTGCATCATAGCTTTATCTGACCTGGTGTGATACAATGCAAGCTTGCAAGAGTGAGTGAGAGACTGTGAGTTAGAGAAAGAGAGATGGAGACTGGAACCGGGGCAGACATATTGTCTGTGTATCCTGAATTGACCCTTTTGGGTTTATGTTATTGTTTCAACCCATCCCAGTCCTTGGATCAGATTTCTGTTGCAAGTGCCAAGACAAACAGTCCTACTTACCTCTCTCTTTCTCTCTCACTCTCACTCAATACTCTCACTTGCTCTCTCTCTGCATGATTTCAATAAGCCTGTTTATATAGAGCAATTTAGCAATTATGGAAGCTCATAATGCTATGATAATAACACTGAATACTGCGATCTATAAACACTTGAGCGGGAAATGGGGGCAAATTGACATCCTTTCATTTTGTTTGCCCTATATTTTTCAAGTCACCCAAAACGGAAACCGTACAAATGAATTGCCACATGTCCTTCACTACCCTCCTCTCTCCTCCCTTGTTTGTTCAGGGTGGAAAAGCAACTCTGTTTTCATTGTGCTGTAAGTTTGGGGGTATGTGTGGGGGGTGTCATTTTCCTACATTGCTTTCAAAATATTCATTATGATTTAAAACAATACTCTTAGGGTCCATTCAAGTATGACTACCTCTGACAGAGTAATACAGTGTGATTGGAAAATGGAAGCAAGCCAGAAAAACACTCTCACTTATTCACTTTCCCTATCTCTGAACGCTCTAGTCCAGTTTTTCATTTGGAAGGCTCTGACACAGTGGAATGATAAATTTACCAAGGAGATCATGGAGAACATACACAAAAATGCCAGCTTTTTCCCCAGTCATTGCTTTAGCTTGATTTAACACAAAATATACAGCATTACACATTACCATCTTAGAAGCCTGAAATTACTATTGATTTACAAAGCCATTCGTTATTACTATTGTTAAATTGTGTGCTTTCTTAATGTTGCACTTTGGATTTTGTGAGTATCTGACATACTGAGTACACTTAATCAGAGAGATTAAAGTGATTACGTATTTTGTATGCCCCGTGCATTTAGTTCCATAAAAGAATCAGAGTGAACTGTTACATTATTAACTAATGTGCATTATACTGGGTAGCCACAAACTATCCTATACAGTGCATACAATGTGTCAAGTGCTACTTTTGACTGTTGTTTGTGGTTTACACTTGCGCATTAAAAATATTCTCCTTGAAAAAATTTATAGACAAGGGGATACACCACTAGCCGCAATTATACAATGGACTTCGCCAACCACAGACCCCAGCATGAGCACATTAGCACAAGCACAACCTCCATCGTGATGGGGCTCATTCTGTTACTCTGCACAGAGTACCAAACTCATATCTCTACAGACAGCTGTTCCAGCTGTTGAGAGCTAGTTGACAGTTCCAAGTTGCTTACAAATATTGGTAGTTGCAGCTTTTTTGGATTGTTTCTAATGTGTACAGTTGCTCCCTAATGTACGATTATCTTACATTATAAAAAGCCATTGCAAATTGACTGTATTGTAAACCAAGGGGTTTTGATATCCTGCATACATGTATATCAGATTGTCTCAAACATACTTAAGACATTTACATTATTCTATAATTGTGCAAAATCATTGAAACAAAATTTAAGCTTTATACATTCTCTATTGGGGACAGATCAGGAATGCAGGCATGTGGTTTTGCATTGTCTTGTTGAAAAAACGCATGGATGTCCCTGGAAAAGATGTCAAACAAATATTTCAGGTTCATAATGTCTGCAATGAAATAAAAGTCACACATTATACTTTTTTTGCATTCTCCATATTGTCCCAACTATTCTCCAAAGTTCTACAAAGACATGACATATCAATACTAGGCCAATAAAATAGGCCTTTATCTTTTGTGGGTAATGGCTTCAGAACTCACCTGCTGGACAGTGAACTTCATTCCTTCACTCAGTTTCCATGTATTTGTCATTTCTTATCACTAGAATATTTATTGTAGAATTAAACAATACTATTAACAGTGCAGCGCTGGTTCCAAATGTTTGCTTACACCTGGCGGCCCCTGACACCAATGCCCAAAAGTAAGTTTTATCTTAAAATCATGGTCAGTGTTTTTGAGCAGTCCCATGGTGTTACCACACCACTAAGACTTGCAAAGTTGTCATGGAGAAACATAATACATAACAATCGTTTTAATATGTACTGTATGTAACACTGACTTCATATTCACAATGACTGCTGAATATTTGAACGGAAATTCATGTAGACGCAAAATAAATATGTTATGACTAAGAGAGAGGAATTTCTAAAATTTACATAGTTGGTACAAGGATGGCAATATAATGAATACATGTAAATTTTAAAATGCAATTAGATTTAAGAAATGCACTGATTACAGAACATGATCCGCTGGTTGCATAGGTGAAGTTGTCGCGGCTGAGTAGACCAACTGTGTGAACGGCATGAGGTAGTTAAAACGTACAGTCATGCATAAACATGGCATTTGGGAAAATAGTGCTGAGTCATAAAGGAGAACAGCTGAGAATGTTTATTGTGCAGTTAAGTGATATAAATAAAATGCTGTTTCAAAGTTGTTTTATTCTTTTTTTAAATTATGTCACTTTTATTAATATTGTTCTCTGTCAACTGAGCAGCATCAAAGATGAATTAAGAGGTCTTTTATGTGCTGTCTGGAGAGGCATTAGAGAACTATGTGGTTTGGGACTAAGATGGTGACGTCTCTAACACAGCTGTGCACACAAATCCTTCATGCTACACAGCCACTACCAGCCTGTAAAGTATTATCAGGTGCAGAGAACAAGTGTTTCTTGTTAACAATGTCTTAAAAATGAGTATGTATTTAACTGTAAGTGCACCTTAGTTGTTTGTTCTTTTTTACGAGATAATTTGTAATAAATTGTGATGATGCTTTTAAAAATGATTTTGGGCTGGGATAAAATTAAAAAATAAAATTAGAGTAGCCTAAGATTTAGGGTTGTCAAACTCATTTACACAGTGTTCGTTACTAGTGAAACACCAAGTACATAAATTGTTTATCATATTTGTTAAGATGTCAGGTTGGGATGCACATGCTTTCCAGAAGGCTCAAACCTGGATCCTTGGGTAGTAGGCTACTACACCACCCAAGTTCCCAAATTATTATTTGCAGATCAAAACAATTTCAATAAGCACATATGCACTAAGGCAGATTTAAATCTGATATATTTAAGACAGAAAAGAAGTACACGTTTGACTCAAAACATTTAACTCATGCTTAGAAACATAACAAAACAGTCACTGTGCCAGTAAGAAAGATACTTCTTACACTGTGAAAACAGTGGTGGCCAAACTTTTTAGATGTTCCCGATGTTCTTCCTTTTCACTGACACTGAATACTTACTGTAAAGAATGTCATAACAAAATGTAATTATACTTAAATAACTAAATGTCATCATGTATCAAACAGAGTAGTATCCAAATGCCAGTTTCAACAGAACTATGTTTTACTTTGTATTTTTTACAGCGAAAGATCACATGTAGGTTTAAGCATCATACAACACAAACAAAATAATAAACAGAAAATAGCTGTGGTCTCTGAAGAATAGAGGTGCAGTATTAATTAGTATGTAACCCAGGATGTGTGATGTTTGTTCATTTTTTTAAAGACACATCAGCATCAATGCTCATTCGTGACAGGAGCAAGGTTATATCAGCACTAGTCAGATGCATGTGTACTGGGAGTAATTTACAGCAGGAAAATTTACCTAATATTTGAAATATTGGAGAAGTCACTACCCAGTGAAACCCATGCCAAAAACTGTGGTACCACTTTACTATAAGGGTACATAAAATCACCTTAATTTAATGCAGCATTTCATGAGTCATACATGTTATAATTCATGAGTCATTGGGAAAGTGAGCAAGTCTCATACATACCTTGTATGTAGTGCAGGAGCAGTATATGAATTAATGTAGTGATTAATGTAGAACATGAATGTTACTTTTTGAGCTCATGATATTGAAGTACATTGTTACTGAAACTGACTCAGTGACTTTTGTTACTGGGAGTATGCATATTTAAAAGAAGAAAGTAAAGAGACCTTTGCTATGTGAACACCACCTATCTTAAACATTGAAAAATGGTCTAATGTCACAACAAGATGTGAAACCTAAGACATATTTTTCCTGTAAGAGAACACTGTCCTTTCACTTTTTTCTAGTCTCTGGACAGAACCAGTTACCTTAGCGATATCACAGTCATTTTTGGAGTGTTTGCGTGTCATGTACAGAAACATTGTTCATCATATTCTACATCTACGACACACCCTGTCTGATATCCTCTTTCTCGCTAACCACACGTCGTGACCACATGCTATCATGTGGGGCTTTCTGGTACTGATTCTCACACATATGCACATGAACACAGGCACACACATAGGCTAGTGATACTGTTGGTAAGAGGTGTTAGACATTAAATGAACGTCATCAGTTCCTTTGAATATCTGTCCCACTACTTCTCGGTACACACTTTTATTAAATCATGCATTCGCCTTATACATTTGAGCTTTCTCACGTAACCTTTTTTCCGGATTGAAACAAGAACCTGAGTCATTTCTAGACAGGAACAAAATATTTGACACTACTTCTTTCTGTGAAACAACACGCTGCACAATGTATCTGGTACCTACTATTGCGTACGTACAATACAGCGACAAGAGATTATGGGTCAATTTCACAAACTACTACCATGTAGACTCATCCTGTTCATACAGGTTATTCAAAGGTACAAATGTGTTAGCTCCTTTTCTCTCAACTAAAATCTGCCACTTGCATATGAATCATTTGTAATGATATGTGTGATTTTAAATGAGGCTGTAGATTAAACTTTACAGTGACCTCTGTGAAATATTCCATTTGGATGTCTTTGCAAAGCCATAAAATTTGATGGATTTTAGATGATGTAATTACGGAGTTTGAGTTTTACTGTTTTTGACTCGTCTAGATTGGTATCTTAGTTCTTTGCATAGTGTGAGCTGTTCCATGATACAATTTTACACATCTGACTATCTTTTGTTACAGTTGGAGATAATATAGGCTTCAGAGTCTTCAACCAGGGTCCATCCTTATACACAAATAATCTTCACATGGAGGTTATTTTACTGCTGTGTGTTCGGAGGCATAAATATGGTGGTACACCTGCTCCTTTTTGCCCTGGGCAATGGTGGCATGCTAAACATTATACTGTAAGAAATAAACCTTGGGAGGACCAAGACCCAAAAACCCAACCTTCTTAGCTGATATAAATAAAAAATACCTAAAGTTATTTACAAACTGGATTCCAAAAAAGTTTTGGAACTAAACTAATTGTGAATAAAAACTGAATGCAATGATGTGGAGGTGCCAACATCTAATATTTTATTCAGAATAGAACACAAATCA
>JAYJMA010021050.1:0-12158 GCA_036873895.1 Parotocinclus cabessadecuia
CTGGTTAAGAAAGGTAGCCAAGAACCCAATGGTCACTTTGGCTGAGCTCCCAAGATGCTGTGTGCATATGTGGAAAACTTAAAGAAGGTCATCCATCACTGCAGCACTCCACCAATCTGGATTTTATGAGTGGCCAGACAGAAGACTCTCCTCAGTAAAAGACACATGATGTGTCTTTGCAAACAGCACCTAAATAACTCACGCTGTGAGAAACAACATTCTCTAGTCTGATAAATCCAACTTTTGGCCTCAATTCTAAGCATCATGTCTGGAGAAACCCATTCCTAGCAATCAATATCATCCCGACAGTGAAGCACGGAGAGCATCATGCTGCGAGTTAGTTTTTTTTAGCAGCTGAGAAAGGGAGACTGATTAAGCAATGGTTAATGGAGCTGTTGCTTAAAGAGATACATATATTATTAATGAAAAGCCTGATCCAGAGCACCGATGACCTCAGATTGTGCCAAATGTTCACAGGAGTGGCTTAGGCCCAAATATGTGAATAACCACTAACACCAACTCTCTAAAAAAATCTCTAAAGTGACCTGAATATGGCTGTTCACTGATGTTCTCCATCCAACCTGACAGAGCTTGAGAAGATCTGCAGAATGGCAAAAAAAAAATCTTCAAATCCAGGGGTGCAAACCTTGTGGCATTACAACACAAGTGTCTGAATATTTATTTAAATACTGTATCTTAATTTCCCATTCTTATTAACTTTAATTAAGCAGCAACATAGTCAGTCTTCCTAATTTACTATGCAAGTAAGCTATGACAAGGTCATGCAAAACCCTGAATCAACAGGATTAGCAACAATTTCTGGACACATTTCTGGACAATCCTCTGTCCTATGTGTCTGCCGCCAAACACTTTTAAATAACAGAGAGAGGTAAGGGCAAACCACACATATAATGCATATTATGTCAAATAGTATTTCACAAGAGCAATTTTTTAATATGCTGTTTAGTGGTGATCCACCTAAATGTTTAGCACTTCCGGACCAAAAACATGTAATGCAGTGTAACCCAGTTAGCAGAAATAACCAAACAACAAATTAACACATGGGGGTTAGGGAACAAGGACTATAAGAAAACAAAATGTGCTTTAAAAAAAAAAGAATTTCAGTCAGCTGTGTCGCCAGAAGGACTAAGTAAATAAGTACATGAGCTGGGTAAATAAATAATAACAACACCAACAACAACAGCAACACCAGTGCTATTGCAATTGTTATATTGCACAGGCAGTCCATGCCGTTGCCTTTACTCCAAAATTACTGCGGACTTGAAATTTTTGCAGAAATTTTTTGGGAGATTTACCACACAAATATTTTGAGCCCATATTCACTCGCACCTCTGTATTTACAGTCCTTTGTCCACATACAGACAAAAAGTGTCAATCTTACCTTTAGCTGGGGTAACGCTGGACAAAGACTGGTGTCTCCAGAAGCTTATGGCTGACTTTTGTCTGCACTGAAGTCTGTTCAGCCTCTCTTCAAGTCCCCGGCTATGCAAAACACAGATTCATATTAACAACCCCAAATTAATAGAGCCACATGACTGACATTATGGAGTATCTGAATGCCAGGTTTTTACCTGCATAAAACCCCTTGTACTGAGTTTGCAAGAGCAGGAGGCTCGTAGTCCAACATAAGAACTTGGGCTCAGAGATAATTTTCAGGGAGACTTGTTGAGCGGTTATAGTCAGATTAACCAGAATAATGTTTCCCTACTCAAATTAGTAGTGGCAGTGTTAAAATTTCATGTGCTAGTATTATAGTTATTGACGAAGTAATCAGAATTTATTACAATATACACTCACCAATCACATTTATGTTATACCTCCATGTTTCTACACTAATTGTCCATTTTATCAGTTCCACTTATCATATAGATGCCCTTGGTAGCTCTAAAATTACTGACTGTAGTATATCCGTTTCTCTTATTTTTGTATTTCTTTATTTTTCTTTACTCTGTTCTGTAATGGACAGGACCTCCACAAGACCAGCACAGACCAGCTTCCAGCTTGAAAACAGTCCACCTACCAAAACGGTATAGCCACCAGCATCCTGTGAGCATTGATGAAGGATTAGAGAGACTAATACAAACTGTGCAACAAAAGATGAGCTACTGTCTCTGACTTTGCATCTACAAGGTGGAGTAATATGGGAAATGTAGTTAAACTGCTGTGTTTAATCCAAATGTTCCGGTACAACAAACAATAACACACCAATAACCACATCAGTGTCACTGCAAAGCTGAAAACCACCCATATAGCAGCTGATCTGTGCAGAGGAGCATAATGGGGACTACCAAAATACACGGACAATCAGATTTTTAGAACTACGAAGTGTATCTATGTGGTAAGTAGCACTGATAAAATGTACAATAAGTGTAGAAACAAGGAGGTATAGCTAAGTATTCTGTGAGTGTAATGTACCAATCATAGCAAGTGTATTATGGATGCTAATATTTCTTATTTACATGTAACATACGAGGTTGTATTATAAAACACCTGATTTACTGAGCTCTCTTCAGAGACTGGACACATTTCAGGCAGAAATGTTTAAACACACGTTTTCAGTCATCTCACTCGAATACATTTTGAAAGTAATTAATTGCTTAAAATGCATCTCCATGTATTGTATAACATATAAAAGACAGTCCAAAGCCAGTCTGTAAAACGGCCCCAAGCTGGGTATTTAAGCAGACTTGCAACTGATTTGTATAAAAACATTAAATGATACACAGCCTGGAGTTCCTAATATTTCCTCTGGTGGGTGGACGCATATCTCAGGTTCTAGCGTTATCAAAACTCCTGTGAAGATGCGACTAATCATGTTTGAGGTGAGACACCAAGAAGGGTTTTAAGTGTAGCTCACAGTGAGGTTCACAGTGTGTGTGTCTACATGCACAGTACGTGATCCTGCAGTGCAGTTTGTCAAGAAAATATTGATTTTAGACTAAAGATCAATTCAGAAGGGTTAAAGCTTGGTTCAAGACCCACCGACACTTAAACTAGCTAGAACAAAAGCAGTTTGAGGGACACTTAAGCAGCAGCATATCAATTTATCAGATTATTTATTAGTTTAGTTTATTTATTAGTTTATTAGACATTTAGTAACAAGGGAATATTTTTGGGGATGTATCATACAACTATATTCAACTAGTCAACTGGAACTTGACAATTAAGGTGACCCTGAGATCCAACAAACTTCCATTATTTAAACACTTTTGACAGACATAAATAAGTTATATAATCAATATGTTTCTTATGTGATTGGTACAATGTGGATGTTTACATACAATACTGTACAAAAGTCAGTCCCCATGATGAGAGTAGATATACGACTGCTTTTGCAATGACATCATGACCATGTATAATTATTTATATGTCTCTTACAGTATAATACAGAAAATGTGAATCCAGTATTAAAATCAAATTTAAAAAACTCGGATAAAACAGCTTCTATAGGCTACAGTGGCAAGAATTTAGTGTGAACTTCCCTTACACCTGAGCAATGTCAGCATCTGCCAACTTCATTGGGCTGCCAAGTATAACCTTCTACAGTCTGAATAAGCTTGACCCGGAATGGTCGGAATGGTCTTTTTTTCAGAATAGGAACAGGGTAAAAAGGCCGTGATATTCTACTGCTCACAAAGCATTAATTGAAGATCAGTTTAAAAAGTGTACCATGGAGTGACGCATACAGGTTTTAAATTCCTGGGTTCAATCATTGACAAAATGGTATATATGGTCATTATACCATTGCTAAAACAACAAATCTAATGGTGACCTAACACTTTTACACAGTGCTGTATATATGGTGTGTATACAGTATACATACACAATGCGCATTATGTAGAGTAATAGGTGACTTTACTCCATTTAACCTATGTTAAGAAGCTATTCCACTAATGCCCTGTGCACTGAGTGCACATTAAGCTGCATGTCTTTTTAAAACATTGTTTATGCAGAGAACTACAGGGCTGTAAGCAAGATTTACAGATGTTGCATTTTTAAACAGCACATCTGGTTTGCAGCTCTTGTTCAGTCCAATTCCTTTTGTTTAAGAATATAGAACACAAATGTGTTACTTTGTTGCTCCCTCACTTTCACTCGTCCATGGAGGCATATACATTAGTGTGCAAAATCCTGAGGTCACTACTAGATTTGTTGTCTTAGCAATGGCGTAAAACTTTCATTAGCCAATCCACAATACTCCACTGATTGTCATTCTAACTTTTTTTAAGCATTTAAGCCTTTTCACTCTGTTCGCCTTCTGAAAAAGTACACTTTCGTGAGTAAGGGGACATCACACTAAATACCTGCTACTGAAGCCTACGGAAGCAGCTTATTCTGGTGATTTTTTTTTACTACTGCATACAAATGTCCTGTAGTTTTCTGGTAGTATTGTAATAAAAACACTGTTTTAGCAATGGTATGATGACCACATATAATTATTTCTCAATGGCATTTGGCGATTTTTACTCAGTACGGTTATAAATACAGTATTTGGGTATTACAGTATAAAACTAGCATCTGTGCAATAGTAAAGCTCTTACCAGTGCATTATCAGAATTATTTACAAGTAAAGAACATTAATTAAAGAGAATCAAATCTCAGATGAAGGCTGTGCCTGGTGCAATTACTGCAGTACAAAGAAGGACATGGAAACAGGATTAAGAGTATTGTAAACAGAAAGAAAAATGCCATCTAATATATGGGACAGTCCATTTTTAGGCAGATCCTGGGGCACCTAAACAATATTAAAACACATGAATTAATGCATTTGCGTACTCTTACTAGATACAGGTATGGGCCGTTTAAAGTCCATTAATCCAATGTCCGTTAGCTTTAACAAATTTGATTGTAAGAATTATAATAGGAGGTAAAAATCTGTCTCATATACACTTAATTGTCATCTGAATGACAGAAAATTAGTAAGGGCGAACTCTTGCGATTCCTTCTGGTGACTTGAAAGCTTTCATTATTCATTTTCACCTAGTATATTACATTTAACAACATAGTGATGCAATTAATATTGTTGTTTAAAATAAAACACTATGTGCAAAGTATCTAAAGTACTGTGTAACTATGGAAATGTCCAGTCAAAGTCCATGGAACATAAAACAGAAGTTAAACAGCACATATCTATATTCAAAGCCATGTTAAATGTTCATAATATAATCATTCAAAAAATATCTTAACAAGACATAATGGTCTTAGTTAATTCTGGCAACTTTAGTTGAATAGGCAGAAATATGAGATGTCGGCCAGATAAAGGGGTGGCAACACCTATTGACTCATAAAATACATAATCGGTATATATGCACGTATTCATTTAAAATTGAAATCCCTAATTGCAATTAAAATTGAAATCCCTAATTACACATTTTACACATTTACAAATATCTGACAAAACAGTATAATTATCATTTCATAACATTTTAGAGTTTTATACTCTAAAGTAAAAAGTAACTCTATAACAATGTATTCTCCATATATCTTCTTATTAGTACTTCTTCTACTCCTCTCTGTACTACTTTGAGTGTGCTTATTTTTAGAAACAGTAGGAATCGATTATGTTTGCCTGTTTAATATGCACACATGTTGCTTAGCATAAAATGGATGTTTTACCTACCTATTAAACAAATCCTACTATATTAGATTTTCATCCTCACTATCGAGATAAGAAACCTATATAACGTATAATATGTTGTATTTGTAAGCGATCAAAGTATAGCCATGACTTATGGTGCTTCTGGTGCTGAAAGTTTTGTTATGTAACACATGCAGCATCAGTGTTAAACAGACTGACTGTTGAGCAATGCTGACTGACATTATGCTCCTTTTAAACATGATGACGGACTGCATTCACTCAAGTGAATTATTTGAGTGTTGAATACTTCCTACAAGCTCAAATCAGAAAAAAGTTGAGACTGTATAGAAAATCCATATAAAACACACAATGTTTCTTATATTTACTTAATTTTTTTTAGATATTGCAGAACATATGAACAAGACATATTTCATGTTTTGTTTGGTCAACTTTAATAAACACCCATTCCTGTAACACAAAAAGTTGTTGTAACGCAGCTATTATTTTTTACCACACTTACAAGATGTTGTTGCACAGAGAATATCCTGTAATTTAGTGTTTCAGGTGTTATTTTGTCCAAGTCTTTCAGCAAACACATTTTAAGATGTGCAACAGTATGGAGTTGTGGTAGCTGCATTTTTCGTTTTCAGGATTCACCACTCATTCTCTATTGGGAACAAGCCAGAACTGGAGGCAGGTCAGTCCAGTACCTGTAACCTCTTCCTCTGCAGCCATGATTTTGTAATATGTGCAGTATTTATCTTGTTGAAAATGCGTGGACATTCCTGGAAAAGATGACACCTTGAAGGTAGAATACTGTATGTTACCTTAAAATCTCAATGTACTTCTCTTTTCCAAATGACCTTTGCCAAGGGCAATGACACAGCACCATACCATGACGGAGCCAGGTTTTTTGGACTTGTTGCTGATAACAGTCTGAATGGTCCTTTTTGTCTTTGGTCTGAAGCTCACGCCGACCATTTTTCCCCAAAAAAATCTGAAATACTGATTCGCCTGACCACAATACATTCAAGATCCATCTGGGCCTAGAGAAGTCAAAGCCACTTCTGGACATGGTGGTAATGTGGTTATATCAGTTAATGATGAATGCTGGTTCTTGATGAAATACCTCCTAAGGGAATTGAAGATCATGGTCATTTAGCTTACGTTTTTACGTATGGAACTTCCTCTAGATTCCTTCAATCGTTTAAAGATATTATGCACTGTAGAGGGAGAAATATATAAATCCCGAAATCCCTTTTTTGAGAAACATTGTTTTCAAACATTTTCATAATTTTCTTATATGTTTGTTTACAAATTGGAGATCCTCTTGCCATTTTTGCTCATCAAAAACTTTCCTTGTTTGCTGCTTTTGTATCAAATAATTATAATCACCTGTTTAAAATCACATAATGACTTAGTTTATTTAATTCATTAGGCCTAAATGCAAGTCTGAAATGCAGGAATGGATGTTTATTAACAAATAAAATAAGAAAATAGAAAATAATATTTACTAAATTACTAAATAATAGTTCATATACTCTGCATAGCCTTCGTCATGCTAAGATATGCACTGATGAATAATATTCATATTAAATCATTTATGGAGAATCCATACCTCTCAAACTTGTGCCTTTTTTTGCCAGAGTCCTCAGGTGTTTTTAAGCTGCTATCCCTTTGCTTCTGTGGTGTCTGGAGCAGTGCTTGGGCAGAGCGAACCCACTCACTGGCAGACCTCTCCCGGGTTTCTGTTGCCTCTAGAGGAGGAGAGGCGACTTGGATGCTATCTAGAGCTGCCTCGCTATCTGAAGAGTAGTCAGAGATCTCAGCCATCACCTGACACCAAAAATACATGTATTTCAGTATAGCAGCCTCCAATTAGTGTAACTGACATTCATTTACTAAGCATTCATCCGTCACCTGATTAGTACACAACAGCAGGAATTTAACTTGAAAACCAACAAACACAGGACTTTTGGTTTTTAAAAGAATCATTATGTAAAGATGAATTCCTTCGTAAAATCTCAAAGTTTTTTTGTCATGAGCTCTCAGCATAATTATTTGACTGCGTAAGCTGTCAGTCATTCAAGTCATGGTAGACATGAGCGTTAAGTTGAAGGCAGCTGAACTTCATGGTTCTTGAAGATGCTTGTATTCTTCTGTTCTGGATGAGAGGAGAAACATCACCAAGAACCAAGAAGAAGTCCAATTGCCTTCAACTCCGCACTCAAGTTTCCCTAAGCAACAGCTCTGGTGGACATTCCTGCAGTCAGCATGTCATTTGTAGTATGATGTCATGTGGATAAGCAGTTTGCTGATGTTGCGAATTGAATGGCCCATGTTGGCGATGGGGTTATGGTACGGGCAGGTGTATGTTAGGAACAACAAACACAGGTGCATTTTACTGATGAAATTTTGAATGCACAGAAATACCGTGAAGATCCTGAGGCTCGTTGTTGTGCTATTCATCCACGACCATCATCTCATGTTACAGCATGATAATGCATGGCCCCATTTTACAAGGATCTGCAGCCAATTCCTGGAATCTGAAAACATCCAAATCCTGACAATATCCAGAGACTTCACACAGCCATTGAAGAGGAGTGAACCAACATTCCACAGGCCACAATTAACAATATGATTAACTCTCTTAGAAGATGTGCTGCATAGCGTGAGGCAAATGCTGGTCAGTCAGTCAGATACTGACTGGTTTTCTGATTCCCTACACCAAAACAGTAAAAGTAAACTGCACTTTTTGAGTGACCTTTTACTGTGGCCAGCCTAAGTACACCTGTGCAATAAACATGCTGTCTACTCAGCATCTTGATTTGCCACAACTGTGAGGTGGATGGATTATCTTGGCAAAGAAGAAGTGCTCAGATTTAGTAATAACACAGATTTAGACAAATTTGTGAAAAGTCTTAGATCTTAGTTCAGCTCAAGAAAAATGGGAGCAAAAATAGTCATGGCACCCCTGAAATTTTTCTTCCAGAAAATTATTGCACGTTTTGTTATATACATGTTTATTACGTTTATGTGTATTGGAACAACACAAGAATGCGAAAAGGCAAATTTGACATAATTTCACACAAAACTCCAAAAATGCACCTTCAAAATTGTGGGTAAATAACTTTGTTTCAAGCATGTGATGCTCATTTAAAGTCAACTGTGGCAAGGAACAAGTGTGGGTAATTTAAAAATCACACCTGAAACCAGATAAAATGGAGAGAAGTTGACTCAATCTTTCCATTGTGTGTCTGTGTGCCACACGAAGCATGAAGAAACAGAAAGAGGAGAAGAGAAATGTCTAAGAATTTGAGAACCAATATTAAAATATAAAAAAAATATTAATAGATCTCTAGAGATTCTGATCTTAACCCTAATCCAATCAAGTTGCAAAGAAATTCCAGCTCTTCTTCAGGCTCAGGCTCAGTGTCATCAGTGTCAGCGCCGACACCCAGATAGACCACCAATTTTACACAGCACTGTTACATCCCTCATAGCCAAAATCAAAGAAACTGCGACTGTGGAGGACAAGCCATATAGTGGTCGTCTGAAACCCGCTACAGATGAAGAAACGCAATGGCTTGGCAGCCTTTGCGAAAAGTCCACAAAAGTGAGTACAAAAGAGACTAAAACTTCTCAAAATAACTCAACACACAGCCATTAATTTCTAAAGTACTGCCAAAAAAGTACAGCCCTAAGTAAAGCCGCCATTATTTTCCAGCACTGCCTTAACTCTCTTGTGTATGGAGTTCACTAGAGCTTCACAGGGTGCCTCTGGAATCCTCTTCCACTCCTCCATGACAACACCTCAAAGCTGGTAGATGTTAGAGACCTCGCGCACCTCCACAGATGCTCGACTGAGTTAAGGTCTGAAAACATGCTTGGTCAGTCCAGCACCTTCTCAGTTTCTTTAGCAGGGCAGCAATCATCTTGGAGGTTAGTGTTTCCGAAGGGAGGGGATCATGCTCTTTTGCAGTAGGTCAGAGCACATGTTACATACACAGTACATAACCTCAATAAACTTTACCTCCCCACAGTTGGCAGAACTCATGCAGCCTTGAACTATGAAATTTCCACCACCATGCTTGACTATAGGCAAGACACATTTGCCTTACAACTGGTAGGAGCCACATCAAATCTGAACCAAATAAGCTTTGTCTTCTTCTTCTTGTCTTCAGCAAATTGTATGTAGACTTTCATCTTTAGAACAGGCTTCATTCTGAGACGACAGCCATGCACTCCTACATCTATTTTCAAAAGCCAACTTATGGATATGATGTTGTACTCAACTTCTTTGGTCGACCATGGCAAGACCTGTTCTGAGTGGAACCTGTGCTGTTTAACCGCCCGTTCTTGGTCACCATGCTGCAACTCACTTTTAGGGGGTTTGCAGACTTATTATTGCCTAGGCCATCTTTATGTAGAGCAACAAATCTTTTTTCAGATTCTCAGAGTTCTTTGTCATGACGTGCCATGTTGAACTTCCAGTGGCCAGTATGAGAGTGTAGGAGCGGTAACACCAAATTTAACAAACCTGCTCCCTATTCACACCTGAGACCTCGTAACACTAACGAGTCACACGATACCAGGGAGGTTAAATGGCTAATTGGGCCCAACTTAGGGCTGGACTCTTTTGTTGCCAGTGGTTTAGACGTAATGTAATGGTTGTGTGTTGCAATAGTTTGAGGGCACAGCAAATTTACACTATTATACAAGTTGTAGACTGACTACTTTACATTGTAACAACGTGTCATATCTTCAGTGTTGTCCAATGAAGGGTGACTATGAAGCATATCCCACATAAAGAAATGTATTACTCACCAACCAACGTACAAGAGGTTTCATGAGTTTTCAGATTTTTTTTCAGGGATTATAGAGATTAGGATGCCCACAGATCAGGTACTACAGGTATTTGGGTGGTGGATCATTCTCAGCACTGCAGTGAAACTGGCATGGCGGTGTTGTGTTATTGTGTGTTGTGGTGGTACAAGTGGATCAGACTCAGCAGTGCTGCTGCACTATTTAATCACCTCAGTGTCACTGGACTGAAAATATTATCCCAACCAAAAATGTCATGCCGCCAACCACCAGTTCAGTGTTATGTAAGCACTGATGAAGGATTAGAGGATGACTAACAAACTGTGCCTCAACAGATGAGCTACCGTCTCTGACATTACAGCTACACCATGCACAATCAAGGTAGATGCGGCTGACACGTTAGACAGTAAATCAGGCACACTGGTATACAGTGGTCCAGATAATTGAATGCAGATTAATAAAGAACACCTATATGGTAAGTAGAGCTTATAAAGTGGGACAATAAATAAAAACAGAGGAGACCGTATTAATGTTATGGCTGAAATTAGCAAACCATGTTTTTGCTACCAGATGAAACCAATAAAAGTATATCTCCACTTCTCACAAAAAACAGAGTACATTTCATTATGGGATCTTTCATTTTAAAATATCCCCTAATTTTTTAAGCAGTACATTTCCTATTCAACAACCAGGACACAACACACTAACCGTACCCTAAATTATGTACAGCTTTCATTATCCAAATATTTGAGAAACATGAAAAAGTTAGGTACATAACATGTATATCTTAGTGTGCAAAGAAACTATAAGCATGCTTGTTTCTATCTGAGCTGGAGACACACACCTGACAGTACAGGAACCAGATTCTTGTGGAAATATCTGGTGCACTGCCTGCCTCCATGTCATGTGGAGGCATGATTAGCATTCCAGCCAGCCCTGTCAGCCTACGTGTTCTTTTTATTTGACTCAACTTCAGTCCACCGGGCTGCCTGCCAGCAGGCGTCACACCACACATGCTCACTTTTTCTCCCTCTCTTCTTTCCCCCTCCTGAGTATTTCTTTTTCTCCCAATCCTCGTTTCTCTTGTCCCTCTCAGTTGATCCCACCCCTCTAGAACACCATGTTCCTGGCTCCCAGTCAAAAATGTGCTTACCCTGATGTGACTGAAGCAGATTGGAGTTGTACACAAATTTTACAGTCTATCAAACATCTATTTGCTAAAAGCATGTCTGCGCATGCACTGAGCAGTCACAGTAAGGAGGGAGTTCCTAAATCTTCGCTAAGTGGGTGGACAAACTTTTGTTGTTGGAAGGCTGTTAGATAACTTACATGTTTATTATCTCTTAGGTGCTTGTCCGGCAAGAGGCAGTCTTCGCACAATGGCCGCTTGCAATGCAACGAAACGATTGTGTACAAATGTTATGTCCTACAAAAGTCATTTTTACAAACTCTCTTACCATATGTCACATTAAATCAGTCTAATCAATGAAGTCTAATCCAGCTGACTTAAATTATCAGACCAAAAACAGCAGAATAACCATAAAATAGTAATAACTGTAGCTGAGCCAAAGTTCTATGGCCAAAAGCATTATTCTCAGCATGCTGTGAGCTGCAGAATGTAAACCCAATATCCATCTTACCAGCATATCATTTGACCTTAACTCTTCATCACAACCGCCCCAATCCTTTAAATAACTGACGCGTGTCTTCATTAGGAATGCTCAATAAATTACTT
>JAYJMA010021060.1:0-25970 GCA_036873895.1 Parotocinclus cabessadecuia
GTAAAAATAAAAAAAATAAAAACAGAGAAAAGTTCCCGTAAAAAAAAATAAAAACAGAGAAAAGTTCCCATAAAAGCAGAGCTCGAAACGACAAAAGCCGGCTCTTTTAGGAAAACTTCTTAAGCCTCTTGGGTCTTAATCCTAAAAGTTTCTGGCACTTTATGTACTGTAATATTCCCTCTAGTAGAGTAAAAAAAACATCAGATTTTTCTCATCGTCAGCCTTTTTAACACATAGTAGAGAAAAACGCTAAAAAAAAAGAAAGAAAAAACGAGTTAACAAGCAAGAAATCCAAGTTAAAATGCAGCCGAATAGCAGGGACCAAAAAGAAAGAGACAGAAGCAGGGAAAATAAAACTAAAGATTGTGAACAAGCAAGAAAAAAGCAGTCGGATTTTTGTAAAAAAAAAAAAAAAAAGTGGACAGCAATTGGACTGAAGATGATTTAAATAACGCTTTCTTTCATGCCATAGTCGTTTCACTTTCTCGGCTCCGTCGTGACCTTGTTTTTTTACGTTGCTAATGGGAGTTGAGCGTTATCCAAACTGGGACCGATCGTTCTGAAGTACCAGGTGTTCCTGGCACGCCGAGTGTTTACCAGAACTCGTTTCCCTCCTGACAGGGCATCCAAAACACCGCAGAGGGCCTGAAATTCAAACAAGGTGTGTTTGACAGGCCGCCTGTGTCCGTTAGCGTGCCGCGCTGGCTTCGCTGGGACGTTCCTACAGGCTGAAATGCGCTCCATCTGCTCCGGACATAAGAATTTAAACCATAGACGGAGGAGATGAAAACCGAACGAGGTCTTCTCACCCTCTGAAACGACATGGCCTGTAGCATTCCTGTTTAGCTACAAAGACGTTTCAGTTCAGACAAAAGAAAAAAAAGCCTTTTTGTGTAACCAGGTGGACGAGAAACGTTAAAGAAATGGGATGAAAACTATTGCTTATGATATAGAAGAGAAAATAAACGGAGCCCAGTTTGTTCTGGCAGAACTTAACACTGCGGCGTCGCTTCGTTTTGCCTTTCGGCGTCGGGCGGGAACTTACAAAACGTCGTTCGTAAACGAAGCACTCACGATCGAAGCTCAGGTCTGTTTGGGCCTCTTTTAGGGCGATCCAGCAAAAAAACAACATTTATTATTAACAAATAAATAAATAAATTATTGTTCATAACATTTTATTATTACCATATTTTTGTATTAATGATAATATTTTAAAATTATTCTTATCATTATTATTACTATTATTTTTTTAAAATTTAATATGGTTTAATATTTAATTATTTAATATAATAATTATTATTATGTTTTATTAATTTATTTATTAAGATATTAATTAATTCAGGTCTGTTAGCACCTCTTTTCTGTCCAGCGACAGGTGGAGATAAAAGCACTGCAAAAAAAAATAATTATATTATTATTATTATTATTATTATTATTATTATTATTATTAATAATAATAATATTTTTTGTTTTAATAATAATATTTTACAATTATTATTATTATTATTATTATTATTATTATTATTATTATTATTAATAATAATAATAATATAATAATTAATAATAATAATAATATTTTTTACATTTATTATGATTTAATATTTAACTATGTAATATAATAATAATAATTATTATTATTATTATTATTATGTTCTATTAATTTCAATTAATTCCAGCCTGTTTGGACCTCTTTTAGATATATTAATATTAATATTATTATTATTACTATTATGAATAATATATTATTGTTCTACTATTATTATATTATTATTATTAATTATAATATTTGTAAAAAATTAGAATAATGATAAAAACATTATTATGTTCTATTAATTTCTATTAATTCCGGTTTTTCAGGGCGCTCCTGCAACAGATGGATGTCTGACATCGGAGAGATAAAAGCACTGCAAAAACACAAAAACTACAAGTTTGAACAGGATGCAGGCGTCAAAAATTAAACCAAGGCGGTTCGCCTGATTAAGGCTTTTTAAAAGATGAAAAAATGGCTGTACGTTTCGAAAAAGAAGACAGGCCGCCCTTAACACGGACCTGGCAAACCACAACACTGTGCAAAGTATTTCATCAGGGCCTGTTCTCATTTCTGTGTTGAAAACCAGGCTGACCAATCAGAGCTCGGTTGCCGGGCAGAACAGCTCATCCTGCTAGTAACAGCTCCTAGAACTAGAGCTTATAGACCGAGCAAGAGGATGATTCTGAAAACCATGGATATTAAAGAAAACAGGTGGTGAAGATGAAAGTTGAAAGGCTGGAGAATGATGTCGATAAAGCTCCCAGCGACCGGATGGAACCGCTTAGATAATAAACTTAGATAACAAACCATAACTCCACTACACAACACGGGATCATCCATCATTTCAGATCACTAGCTTAACATGAAGGTCGTGGATGAAAGCACGTAAAATACGAGCAGTAACACAGGACCAGTGTGAGGTTCATCTGATTAGCGAGAGTAGGAATAATTGGACTAAACACACCCGGGGTTCTGTTCTGATGGACCGCTTCTGATTTACCACGGCCGTCCGATCTGACGAGTCGCTTAATTGAATCCTGTAAAGATCGGCTCATTATCTAGATTGAACTGTCCGGAGAAAATTAACGAGCGTTCGTCCTGGTCAGCCGCTGATCGTTAATCCAGCTTAGATCAATTTACAGAAGTCTTTCTTTTTTATTTGGAATGTTTTTTTTTACATCTTCATTACTTTTCATTACTGTTAATACACGATTCCAACGGAAGATTTTAAACTAATTCTAATGAATTCATATTGTAGTTATAAATAATTAACTCTTAACAACAGGAGAAAAACAATGGTTAAATTAGCCGCTGGAAACTGAACTGAAATAAGATGTAGTAGAGAAATAAAACAGTAATAATGTTGCCAAAAAATAAATACAAAATAATAATATTGATTTCAAAGTACAATTATTTATTAACTATAGTAAAAATGTAGTCATGATAAACAAAAACACCAAAAACAAAATGTTAATAATAATGATAGTAATAATTATTATTATTAATGAATTATTCATACTTTATATTTATGGAAAATAGTATTTATTAACGTTAAGAAACAATATAGAAAAAACAACAATAACTGAAATTATTTGTTTATTATTCTTTTTCAGTGTCCTTATTAGAATTTTTTACATTTCTATATGATATATATAGTAATTAATTAAGTAATTTATATATATAAATATATATATATATAAAAATGTATTTATTTATACATTATAAACCAGTTTATTATCACTAATAATATGAATTAAACAATATTAAAAAATATTACAACCAATAAAAGCAATAATACAAAATGAATATATTGTTCTTAATATTATTATTGTTGTTATTATTATTTATTATAAATCAATTCTAATAATAAAGAAACAATATAGTAAAGACAGACATAAAAATCAATGTATTGTTTATTCATTTAGCCGAAAACCGTTCTTCTTATAATAATTATGTTTATGCTGGGTCAAATGGTGTCTCTAAAGTGTCCCGGTGGGAGTGAGTACGTAATACATGATATAAATGCAATAAAACAGTGCAGTAAAGAACAACAGAAACAGTAACATGTCAAAGCAGTGAATGAAAGACCAGTAATGGTTTAAATGGAATGCAGTTTTGGATACGAATGGTCAGCCGGTGGAAGTTGCAGAGCTCTGTGCAGGCATCTTGGGTGGCATTTACAGTGTGTATATTAAAGAAACAAAAGCAGACGAGAAGACAGAACCCAGCCTCGTTATTGTTACGGGGGAAGCTTCTTTCATGTTTCATACAAAAGGACGAGAACAAGAGGTCTAATCAGCTCCACACTCCAGCTTCAATCACACAGGGGAAGAAAGGGCGGGTCAGGCCTGTCAATCATCCACTGACAGTGATACACATCTGGTGTGTGTGTGTGTGTGTGTGTGTGTGTGTGTATTCCTGCATAAGCCAGACAGACAGATAATGAAACATAATCAGGTTCAGCTGCTCAGCACATTAGACGTTACAGAATTATGGAGCTACAGCTACAGGCTTCTGCTAAAGTTCTGTTGTGTTTCCAAAAAAACACAAAGGTCTTACTGATCATGTAAAACGTTCTTATATATATTATATATTATATATATTTATTTATTCTTGTTTTAAAAGCTGAAAACCTGGAGCCGTTGACTTTAACCGCGGAGCAACACAAGGTCTGATGAGTCCTCATCCTCATACCGGGGGCAGTGATGCTCGGGGTGATCTTCTACCGGGCAACCTGGGGTCTGGACCTTCATGCAGATGTGCGTGTGTAACACTGGTAATCAAATACAAAAATAATACTGATTACGTAATAAATAACAAAGACAATAGTAATAGTACTAGTAATAGTATAATAGTATAATAGTAATAATAATAGTAATAATAATAACCATAACACCAATAAAAATTATTATTGTTGTTGTTGTTGTTGTTATTATTATTAATAAAATTATTATTATTATTAGAAACATTATTATGATCATATTTTGTATTATTATTATTATTATTATTATTATTATTACTATTATAATAGTAACTATATTTATAATAATTATTATTATGATGATTATTAATAATAATATAATTTTCATAATAACAATTATTATTAATATCATTATTATTATTATTAACATTATGAGGATCATATTTTTTAATTATTATTATTATTATTATTACTACTACTACTATAATAGTAACAATATTTATAATAATAATACTTAATATTTGTATTATTATTATGATTATTATTATTATTATTATTAATAACAATATATTTTTTATAATAGTTATTATTATTAATAACATTATTATTATCAGCATATTTTTGTATTATATAATAATACAATATAATAATACTAATATATTTTTTAAATAACTATTATTATTTTAATTATTCCTATTATTATTCACCTAAAAGACTTAAAAGACTTTTGTACACTCCCCAAATTTCTCTTTATGCCCCGACCTGCCCACGCTCTCAGCGCCGCTGTCTTTGATCAAAACTTGTCACTTGCACAGTCCTCCTTAGTAAATCAAATACAAACACGCCCACTAACCACATCTATTAAGTAAAACAGACTAACGAGCCCAGCTGTTTGGGATATTAGTAAATCAGGGGATGTGTTCGAACCCGCACGTTTTGGCAGCCTGAGCTCAAAGGAACGGCCATACAGGGTTACGTCCAAGGTTTAGTTGCTGTTTTAATGGTGCAGTACTACATTTTCTATTACATTAGTACATTAGTACATTTTCCTTTAGCCTTCTTGTACCAAATAACGTGATTTTAGCTCATTTATCTCGAGTTTCTAGTATTTTTTTAAAAGTCATTAACAACTACCCTTTTTTAATTCATTAAATAGAAAATATCATAAACAGCTTAACCTATTTGAAATAATAAGAATTATGTTTATTTCTCATCTATAAAAGTCCGATGTTTGGACTTTAAGAGAAATCAAAGTTCATTTCAGTGACCATTTTAAGAGCTGTAAAACAAATTCTGAAACTGTTCTGTGTTAAAAAGACCAAAATAAATGTTTTTTCTGATGCTCCTAAAGCTTTCATGTGTTAAATGACTTTATTTTAATCCTTGCTGTTCATCATCACCTCATCACCGGACCCCTTTTGGTTTCCCTTAGATATAATAAAGCCTAAAATCAGTTTGAAACTGATATATTACAATATAATGCGTGCTTGTTATTTGTTATTTATTCGTTGTTGTTTTTTTAGCGGAAGTGATATTTCCCCATCCTCTTAATCCTCACCAAATCCTCATCCATATGCATGAGAGCCATCTTCTTAAACAGAGCCATATCACTAATGAACATTACCTTTAATTTGCTCCCAACGTGTCCCATTAGCATAAATATTAGCATTTTTAATAAATACTCCGGTCCGTTCGGAGGCGTCTCGTTAAGCCTTGAAATGTTTTAAAGGCTTTTATTTGTTCCTTCCGGACTGATCGTCTAAGAAAACGGAATCGATTTGACGACGAACCTCACTAATGAGGCGTTAAAGCCCTCGAATCTTTTTATAATTCATCAAGTGGGTATAAAACGCAAGGTCGTGACCGCCAACTGTCTCTGTTTACGCTGTTGATGCAGCGCCATATGATAGCACTAGCATGGCTCGCTTCTTCTGATTCGCTCCTATAAACAGCAGATGGAGGCCCTTTTTATCCCTTTCTGAATCAAAACCAAATCATCATCCTTCTAATAATAAGAATAATAATAAGAATAAACACAATACAAACCCACCTGGAGAACATGCAAACTCCCCACAGGCAGCGTCCGGGCCGGGAATCGAACCGGCGACCTCCGGAGCAGCGACTGCTCATAACTACATACATAAAATAGCTCTAAAAATCATGAAAACTACCCACTTTCCAGGGATTAACAGTATGAATTTCTTAGAGCTTCCTGATTTTATTTTATTATTATTATTATTTTTTATTCTGTTGGATCTCGTGGCTTTTAAAGTTTCTTCTTGTGTTGTTTTTTTTTTTTTTGTTGTTAGTTTTTACACATATTGCTCAATAAAGAACTTAGATTTCTAGGTTTTATTTTATATATTTATTGATCTATATGTTTATATGTGTTTCTATATGTTTTAATTGTAATAAATTCTTCCTATATTTCTTTCTCCGTAATGTTTTTCTTTTTATATTAGCTCCGATTTTTTTTCACTTCCCTATTTTCCTTATTTTCTTTCCTTTATTTTCTTCGCTTTTCGCATATTTATTCACGCATATTGTTTAACAATTTGACGCTTTCCTATGACATGTGTTTTTGCATTATTTCTTCAGGGTGGCTTTATCACTTTCTTCCCCTGTTTATTTACGCGTTCGTATCTGCTAAAAAATGAAATCGTTTAAAATGATAAAAACACTATAAATGCTTCATTTTTTTTTTAAGAATAAGCGTTAGTTGATGTACTTTTAGTCTGTAACGATTCTGCGCAGCGTGCCAGTGTTCCTCTCGTTGTTTTTTTCCATGCACTTCATTTAAGCATTGTTTAAATTTATTTCAGTAAATTCGAAAATCTGAAATAAAAGAAAGAACGAAAGGAAGAACGAAAGGAAAAGATGATTTCACATTGGATTGAGATTCATTGTCCAGCTGCTTTGGATTTGTTCTTTGCAGACTTTATTATTACTGAATAATATTTTGGTTTTATTTTGGGTTTAAGTTTATACTTATTCATCATCCCATGTCTTTTAATCTGGAACTATTTCGGATAAATGGAAAAAAAAAAAAAAAAAAAAACGTCTGAAAGGTGTTTTTATAATGAATGGTACTGTAAGTGTTTTGATCAGCCAAAGACCTGACAGAGTCCCTTAACACCCAGCGTGTGTGTGCGCGTGCGTGTGTGTGTGTGTGTGTGTGTGAGCCCCAGCGAGGTGTGAGGAGACACGTCCGGGCCAGGGCGCCATGTTCCGCCATGTCTGTTATGACAAGATTCGGATTTATAGGGTGTCAAATAAAAAGCGAAGTCTCTTAAAACCTGGTGGCTGATGAACGAGGTGCAAGAGCTAAAAGCGGGTGATGAGTGGCTCGACTAATGCAGCCCTGTGTTTACACATCTGCTCGGAGCGTGATTTATATTGAACACACACACACACACAGACACACACACACACACACGGCTAGTGAGTTAGCATCGAGTGTGTAAGTGAAACTGTGGAAGCTGAGCTGTTTACGAACGAGAGCAGAGTCGATCCGGAACGAAAACAATCCCGGAAAGATTTCGGCCTTAGCCTGTGGTAACGGGTGTTTTTCTCACACACACGCACACACACACACGCACGCACGCACACGCACACGCACACACACACACAAAGCAGCAGCATCATCAAAAGCAGAGGCTCTGTCACGGCTGACAGAAAGAGAAATGATTGGGAAAATCGGAACGTATCCTGCTTGAACTTAACGCCGCATTACACCATGTGTTTCAGGTCAGACACACAGTGCACGCTCGTCTCTCTATCACACACACGCACACACACACACACACACGCGCACACACACACACACACACGCGCACACACACACACACACACGCGCGTGCGCACTGAACGTATTTATCTTTCTTTTTCCTTTAGCCCGTGTTGTTTTGAATTAGGCACAAACAAGGAACAGGAAGTCGATCTGGGTGACGCCGGAGCTCACGCTAAACCCAAAAAGCTAAGCTAGCTAGAGGTCGATCAGCTCGAGGAAGGGGGCGGGGGGGGATTTGGGGGGGGAGGGCGTGAGGTCGCCTTCGCCGCCCTGCCAGATCTCAGGCTTTAAACCCCACCACGTGCGCAGCCGAGACGGGCGGGATTGAAGCTTTTAGGTGACAGCGCCGCAAAGCCAGCGCGCCTTGTTCACACCGAGCGCGCAGGCTCAGCTTTTGGTGTCTGGGTGCAAACGACAAGGCCTGGCTTTAGAAAAAAGGATTCGGCAACCGTGGGGCTGACGCCGCAAACACGGAACCGCGTCGCAAAAAGACAAGGTTTTCGGGGGCAGAAGCAAAACATGCATACATGTTAAAATAAACACCTCGCCGGCCGCACCCAACCAAGAGGGAATGAGTCCAGTAATGGCAGGAAACGATTTAGGGGGAAAGGTCACGCAGGATCACCTCTTAAACGCTCCAAATCGTTTGCGTAGTGCTGGCAGACACAGCAGGCTGGAGCTTCGTGTCCCTGGGTTTTAATTCGATTTAGAGGGTTCACAGAACATGGAAGTGTGATAGAGAGTATTTATGAGAGTAAGAATACACCTTTTTCTTTTAAATATGACCAGCAGCTTCGTTAAGAGACTGATTCGGATTTGGTGTAGAAACCGTTTAGGATTGTAAGACCTTGGTTGTTAAAGCGGACGTTTGCCGTTTGGACGTTATGTCATGTTTTTTTTTTTCAGGGGGCTTAAAGTAAGACCTCTGTGCCTCCCCCCTGTTTTTACGATTGGCGTGCGATCGCTGAGAAACGGGACGTCCCGAAAACAAGAGATGTAGCGAAATCAAAACAGGACTTTGTTCGTTCGGTCAGTGATCCAGTGCAGAGTTAGTGGCCTCTCTCGCGGGCGTCCCAGGGAGGGCAGCTGCAACGGCGAATTTCCATTTGCAAGCAATTTGTCTTGCGTTACGAAGAACAGCCGGGCAGCTTCTCCGGCTTCAAGCCAATCTTCAGATCTTCTTGCTCTTATGGATAAGTTTATCTAGGTCTTTCAGATAAACTTTCTTAGGATGGTCATCCAGAGGCGAGGCCAAGTACAGAGGACAGTCTTGACGTTTGTGCTCTTTGCATCCCGCGGTCCAGCCCAGCCGTAATGGTGACCGTAGGGGGGTCGGCTCGTCTCGGCATCCTGCTGCTGCGGTTACGCACCACGCCGAACGCTCTGCGCTGTGCCCAGCATTTGTCCGAGTGTATAGGGTCGTCAGCCTAAGGGGTGGCCTAAGACTTTTGCCTTTTGCCGTGACTCCTTCCAAATCGGAGGAATTAACGAGGCTGACGGGTCTGACGGGTGGGCGAATGTGGGAAAACGAAGCGAGGTAGAGGGAGCAGAGAAGAGGGAAGCGGGGCAACTTTGAAGCCGTTCGCTCTCAGGTTTCACCCCCGGACCGCGGGGCCTTTTTTACGTCTCCGCCCTCTACATAAGGCTGCCATAACAGCATCCATCACGCGTTACCGCAGCAGACACTGCGCGGAATTTGTTTAAGGGGTCGAGAATCCGATCTTCGGAAAAGACAGAAGAGCAGAAGGACCAAATGTGAAGGAAGTGGCCCTTAGCCCTGGTCGTAGCTCCTAGACGTCTGTGCAGATCTAGGAAACGAGGTTTGATCCCTGCTTCTGGTCGCTGTACGTCTGGTGTTTCCATGATACCCTCCAGGTTTCCTCCAGGTACTCCAGTTTCTTTCCTGCTACGCCCTGTCCAGGGTGCCGTTCGTGCACTGGGAAAGACTCCAGACCCGCGGCCACCCCCATCAGGATACGAAAACGGTTTGGGTCCTCCTAGTCAAATAACATTCCTTTTTATTTGGACTTGCTAAATGAAAATAAGATCCAACCAAGTTCTGCAAAGAGCAAACGGTCGGGGCAGCGTTGCAGACGCCTTTAAGGTCGCCTTTAAGTTTGTTCCCAGGTTCGGTTTTTGGAATGGGGGGCATTTTGTGAAGGTGAAACCTTTGACCTTGTTTTTTTTTTTTTTTTTAGGTTATCATGATGGATGAGGGTCGTTCCCATGTAAGGGTGGATGGGTCATGGCCTTGGAATCCGTCCCATTCTTGATCTAGACGTCCCTCTAAACGCTGGGCCAAAAGAACAAAGCGATTCGATGTAAATCTGACCGAAATAAATGGTCCCTTTACTGTTAGGCTCCTTTTTCTGTTTTTTTTTTATTTTGATTCCTTTTCTCTTTTCAAGACAGCGGTGTATTTAAATAAAATGTTTTATATGTGCAATTTTACTTACATTTTAAACAACGTTCGCCTAAATATTAAACGGGCATTTGAACAAACTCTGAGCGGGGTACCAAAACCAAAACAGTTCCTGGGACGAATATAGGCCTCAGGGGAATGGTTCATCCCAAATTAGTCCCTGGAACTAACTATGGTTTTGCTAAGGAGAAAGCATGTTTTGCTTTGAAGAAAAGATCTGAATTAGAAACAATTTAAGGATTTTATTAACTTTAGTTTATATATATACATATATAGACTTAAATTGTTTGTAATTTAGATCTTACAGTGCATAGTATTTGCTTCCTTTTAAAATAATTGTACGACTTTCAAATCTTTTATATTTTCTATTTTAACACTAGAAAATAATTTTAAAAAAAAAAAGTTTTTTTCTTAAATACAAGGTTTGATTTGATATATTTTTTCAAAAATAACTTTAGTGTGGCTTCCTTATTTTCTTTCTTTTTTTGTCTGGTTGCCTTTGGTTTATTATTTTTATTTTCAATACTATTCTTTGGAGAATAAACAAAAAAAAATACATTTTTTTTTTTTAGCTTTATTTTGGTTCTGCGTTCGTGTTGTTTGTACCTTTGCACCTCTAAGGAGAAATCAACATGAAACGAAGCAAGTGCTCCAGAAAGCAGATACTTCGTCTGAATATATTGTTACATTTCCTCCTTTCATGTGACAGTCCTGGGGACTCCCGAGCAAGGCGGTTCACTTTAACCGCCCGAATTTCCTGGTTCTAACATCCTTCGGCTAATCCCCCAGCTCCGGAGCGCCTCGTCCGTGGATTCTTTCACCAGTGGTGCCTATTTGACCTCTCCGGGTGCCCCCTGTCGCCCATCTGTCAGTCTTGTGCCCGGTATGACCCCCTGTGCTAAGCACCTGATATTAATAAACACAACCGCTCTCGAACATCTGAACGGTAGAGCCTGGCCCCAAGCAAAGGTCTGCGCTCCCTCTGCTGCTCCATCCGGCCCGGCTTCCTGAACAGGGACTTTGAAGGCCGCGGTGAGAAGACGGATTACCTGTCCAGGGATCAGACCGCGCCCGTTTGATCTCAAGCTCTCGTGCGAGTGTTTGCCGACGCTTCCAAGAGGCCGAGGGATGGACGAGGCCCGAGCGGAACGACTGCGACGCGGTTTACGCAATGTCGTCGCTTCTCACGTACGCTGTCGACTTGCAGATTTACTAATTACCTGCCGCAGCTTTCACGAGCAGGCCATAATGATCAGACGCATCTGGCTAATTAGATCGAACATCTGATTGAGCTGTCCTGGGAGAGACGCGTCGTCTGGGCCCGAGACGTCTCTGTCAGGCCTGGCAGCGCTGTAGACGGGAGAAGAGAGAGGAAAAGCAGCGCCAGCCATGAATCTTAACAGAGGCGAGTTTCTGCAAACCGAGCAGAGAGGCTTCCTGCTCCCGTGGGGAAACTTCTCTCCGACGTTTGAAGTTCTCGCTCGTTCTTCTTTTCCTTTTCCTCAAACCCCGTCCACATGCCAGCCCTGACAGCTGTCTTAATCAAGGACTATGCTCTCTCAAGCCTGCCGGGTTTCACAGGGGAGAAAGGCTAGAAAGACAAAGAGTATGACATGACAGCGAGGAAAAATCCACTCCCTGGTACGGCCTGCCCCAGGACACCGAGGTGGACGGGTTTCGCCCACCTCCACCGTGTCTCCGGCTCTGAAGCTCACGGCTCAACTGGCCCCCTCTTATTGCATCAGGGCTTCAACGAGTCTGATCACTAGTGAGATTTCTACGCGAAAAACGCAACGCCGGGTTGCCAGGTCAGGCTTTATTCTCAGAAACTTCAAGACTGGTTCAATAACTAGTTCTTGTTTGCTCTAATGTTTGAGCGCTTGGCGTGATGTTTTGCCTCCACGTTCATCCCTTCCTGGTTGCAAAACAGAAATCGTGTTCATCCGAACACCGGGCCCGCCTCTTTTCATGTTCGCCCGCCCCGCCGTCGTACCACTTTCTCCGCGCCCGCCGTACTACTGCACGTAACGTGTGTCGAGGCGTCCTGACAGCTCCTTGGATCACTGAAATGTTTGGTCCGACCACAAATGATTTCACTCCGTCGCTGATGTGTTCCATCAGAATGAAACCAGCTTTACATTCTACCCGTTATCCGCCAGGGCGGGCGGGGCAGGGGTTTGGAACTAAACATAGCCCGTTTCGCAGCAGATCTCTCCATTCCGATGCTAAACTTGGCTGGTGCTCAAACAAGAAGAAAGAGAAAAAAAAGCGACTGCATTTTGTTCTCGACTTCCCACATTAAAACCAGACGGCGATCCCAGACCGGGGAAGGTGCTGAGATGCAGGGAACACGCTCCCAGAGATAGATGGATGGGTGTTTTCCGGGCTCCCGGACAGCAGGGCCCCCTGTTGATTCGACCGCAATGGCTGCACTGACAGCTCGTGTCATCACGGCCCCCGGCCCGCGTTTATTTAGGAGAACGGCTGCGACATGGTGACAGGGTTCACTTCCTGCCATGTGTGCACACAGGAGCCTCTCAGAAGCCGGGTTTAAGCCTGAATCCGTTCTGAACTGGTCCATGGGTTGAACCGCGTGAAGAATTCGTTCCGTCAACGCCCCGCGGCAGAACACCGAGGGTTTCCTGGGGTTCGGTTTACAGCTCTCGTGGCGTCATTTTCATTTTCAGGAAGGATTAGGACCGAGTCAACAAACACACCGTCTGCATTTTGGATGTATATTTGGCAACCCTGTGGCCTTTCTCGAGATGGTCCGTTTGTCTTAGTCACGGTTTTACGTAGCAGCATGTTTTTGTATTTTAGCATCGTTCAGTTTGAGCGATGCTTTTAAGTCAAGGCTGGGAGAATAACTGAATGAAATATGGATGAGGACCATCGGAGGATCTCCACCGTCCATGATGGCTCTGTTTGTCCAGAGCCTTGCCTCTTGTTAATTCAATATCCTGGCACCTTCCTGCCCGCGTGGCCCTGCTGCCGCGTTTATTTGCTGTCCCGTGCCCCAAATGGCCATCTGGTTCTAGGTCACCTCTCGCAGGAGAGCTAAATTTACCCCACGAGCCAGGACTTCGGAGGCGACCAAGACTTCGAAATTACGACAAAAACAGTCAACGGCCTCCTGGCTTTTGCTGGACTGCAGTGATTAAACCAGGTTACGGTACCAGGAACCTGGAACTGAGCTTATGCCATTTTTGATGGTCCAAATTTAATAGGCAGGTTCTAAGGAACGTCTGCCGTTGGCACTCCAGTAGATCGATTTAGTTAGAGATTCCACTGGTTTGCAGTCAGTCCCTTCTGACCTTTCAGAGAAGGAGTAGCAAAAAAAGTGTATAAATAAAACACAATAAATTGAAAAACACTGCTCCACGTTTTCTTCGTAGCTGCAGAAAACATATCTGATACCATATCTGGTACCAGCCAATCAAAACTTCCCATGATAACGGTTCCTGTCTACAGGCTGTGTGCCCCTTCTGATGATATTTTGAAAGGTTCGGTAATGTGAGCCTGTTCACAAAGCGACAAGATATCTGACCTCTTAGACTTATGACTTTCACTGCAGTGACCTAACCCTTCTCAGTATACAGAAGAAGGTGCCACGTCTTTAAGTGGAAGCATTAGTACTATAGTCCAACATACAGTATACTGGGCCTGAACTTTGCTGTACTGCAATCGGGTTCTTCGGTACTCCGCTTGAGGATTTGTTCACATAACAGGTATAGTTTGGTACCGGAACTGGAGTTCTTTGAACTGTGTTTTCGCCAGCGGCGGAAAAATGTTCCCGTTCCTTGAGTAGGCTCCTGAAACTGTTCAATTTGGTTTTGGAATTAGGACTCTCGTGACAACACTAAGTTCTGGTACTCTAGTAGCGGAACCTTTTGTAACTGCAACCAAAACAAAGCACGCCGTGGTTCTGGTACTAAACATATGGGGTATGGAATTCAGTCTATAAGCACTGGAACTTTAATATTTTGGAACTGGAATTGGAAAACTACATTTTGTAAACGGGAACTGGTACCTTTTGGTATTGTAACTGAGGTTTTCTTTCTTAGGTACAAGAGGAAGGTACTTGAGTACCAGAACTAGAAGTGTTTATTGTTGCAGTTGGGTCATTTGGTACTGGAACTGCAGCTCATATTACTCTCTCTCTTTCTCTCTCTCTCTCTCTCTCTCTCTCTCTCTCTCTGTTTAAAAGGCTGTAACAAAATAATTCTTTTTTCTTTCTACGTTTTCCCCTCGTTGTCACCCTATGCAGTCTTCAGTTCCATTCTCTTAAACTAATGGAAACAATCTATTTTGGTTGACCCGAAGCTGGCAGTGTGGAATGACCTCATTACGAAAGAAGGCCTTTGTTGTTTGCTTGCGCCCCAAATATCTCCAAAGTCCCTGCCGTCGATGGGGAACATCGTGTTATTCCTTGAAGTTTGGTTCTTTGAAAGGTTCCTGTGATGTCTGTGCATGTTTGTTGGCATTCCGTCACCCTGAAATCGCCTTTGGCTACAGGTCACGGCCAGGTGAAGAGCTGGAGTCACGGTAGAGGAAAAAAGCGGCTCGGGATTAGAGGAGCATTTGCAGGGCCATCTGTTGGCAATGCCGTAATGCCGTGTGCTTGTCAGCAGGTCCTACGGTTCTCCGAAAAACCAAGAATGAGAACAAAAGAAAAGAACGATGATGGAGCCCAGATCTACGTAGCTTCGACATCCATCTTTCTCTCAGCAAGAGCACCCCTTCAGACATATGGAACGTTTTTGGTGCCAAAAGCCCCTCGAAATCGGGCGGACGGGTCAAAAGAGTTGGACGTACATCAAGAGAGGGGCCGGACTGCAATTATTGGGCTGCCACGAGCCATATGATCGCTGGCTAACTCGCCCTGGTCTTTTCACACTCCACAGAAGATCTGAAAACCCTTGGTGGAAGCTCGGTCTGCAGCTTTTGGCCTCCAAAACAAACGTTTGACTTCAGCTGTAGGGCAAGAATCAAGTCTCTAACTTAAAGAAAGAACCACTCCCTGCTGAACTGGGCTCCGGTGGGTCAAGAGACGCCCCGAAAAAATCTGGGCACATGGCAGTTCTAGCACCTCATGACCAAATATTTTCCGTTTGGAAACTTCAGCTGACCTCGTGAAGCAGTATCGCGCACCGTGAAGGACTTCTTTTTATTTCACTGAATTATTAGAACGACATATTGCGTCTTTAAATGTTATTATTCAGTCATATTGACTATTATTCAGTCTTACAACACATTAAGCTTTTTTAATGTTATTGTTTCGTGTTCCATTCATTTGTTCAACATTACAACGATATATTGCGTCTTTAAATGCTATTATTTAATTAATTAACAATGTATTAAGCTTTTTAATGTTGTTCCATTTATTTATTTTTTTTAAACGTTCTAACAATTTATCAGGCTTTTAAATCTTAGTATTTTGTATTTATTATGTTTATGTATGAATAATTCTAACAACATATTTGGACATTAAGCTTCCTTTATGTTACGTTACATGTTCATTAATAGTCTAAATAAATTAAAAATAAAGTAATAAAATGATCATTATGATCGTATTTCAGGTTTTGGTGCTGTTTAATTGTAGTATTCAATTTGACAAGTATTATTTTAATTTTAAACGTTATCATGTTGGGTTTAAATTATATCAAATAGAAATATATTCAGCATGTTATTGTTTTTTTCATTGAATTTATTTGTTAATTATTATAATGACAGATTTATTATTTAAAATTATATTTTTTATTATTATTCATAATTGTTTTTATTGTAATCATATTTTTAATAATAATAATAATGATTATTATTATTATTATTATTAATTCAGTTTAAAAAATGTATCTGTAAATATTTGTTATTAATTTCTTCTCTAATTTTCTACTAATTCTTTTGTTAGCCTCTCATTGTCCTGATTCTGATTATAATAAACTTGCGCTTTTTCTTTTACTTTTCTTTTTTTATATCCACAGCTACGATGTGAACTTGTAGTTGGAACCACGTAGGATCTGTTTTTTTTTATATTGGCCTTAATTTTGCTCTAGATCTTCTAGTGTCTCCATGTCAGAGTCCCATCATGCAGCTGTTTCGGACGCTTTATAGCACCAGTGACCCATTAAGATCAGATCTCGAAATCTGAAGATGAAAGACAAAGCCTTATCTCAGGCCAGGACCTCCAGCACTGCTTCCCTAACACTGGCCGCTACTTCCTGTTGTGTCTGCCCTGCACGACTCGTTCAGCTCCTTTCCAGACAACACACCAATCATGGGATTTAGCAAGTCTCAACTCGACAACCGTCTAAACACTGCGAGGTTTCGCTGAGGAGGAACGTTTCAGGTTTGAGGAGGTTAAGGGAGAAACGTTTGAACTTTCATCATGTTTCCAACTTTTAAAACTCAAAACCTTAAACTTACATTACCCGAGGAGTTTGGTTTCCAAACTTATTTTGGGGTGCTGTTATCACGGATTTATTATTTCATTATGTTGTTAATAATAATTTCTTGACATGTCTATGAATTGAAATTATAATGCTCATATCTGATTAATTTAATGCACTCAATTCATTAATGTATTTTTGAAACTTAATATTTATTCTTTTGTTAATTTTCTGATGATCCCTTCTGATTATTGAACTGATTTTCTTTTTTTTTCTAATGATAAACACGGAACACGTTTTTATTTAATGTATTTTTTGTTTATGTTTTTATGATTTACACGTGCACGAGTCAACGATTTACCTTCGCATTCGCTTTATTTGTAAACATTTAAATCAATTCGTCTCAGGATTATTTCGCTATTTCAGATATTGTCACGGTTTTCTTTTTTCTTCATAGATTTTTTTTTTTTTTTGCATTTTATCGCAATTTACATAAATAATTTGTATTTATTTATTTTATTTTTTTATATTTATTTTATTTATTTATTTATTTATTTTTATTTATTTTATTTTTTATTTGTATTTATTTATATTTATTTGATTTATTTATTTTTATTTATATTTATTTTATTTATTTATTTTATTTATATTACATTTTATTCAACTGCGGGTTGGTTTTTTTTTTGTTTTCCAAATACGAAATGAAATTTTTTTTTTTTTTTTTAATCTGCTTTATTTTACATTTAAAATGGGTCAGTTTACATCAATAAACGAAGGCACAACAATGACGGATCCTCCTTTTAAAATGTCTTATCCCGATTTGTCCTTTTTACCTAGTTTTACAAATCTGGCAACCTGAAAACATTCATTAAAGCATTTGATTTGATTTGATTTGATCAAATTAACGCGTCACAAAGCCAGAAACATTGGTGATTCCGCCATCTTATAGAATGATAAGTAAGTCCATATCTTATAATGCATGGTTTTGAATTTCGCAGTTCAATTAAAATGATTGTTTTCTGTTAGAATGCATACGAACGAATTCTGTACAAAGTGAAAATGGGCAACGCTTGTGCCGTCTGTCGGGAGTTGCTCTCAGAAAGAGCAGCATTTCATCAGGAGCCCTGATCAGATCTTGGCATACTGATGAGCTGGTGATCAGACTCGGCCTGTAGCCGCTAATCAGGCATCGGACCCCTGCGTTCTGCCTCCGTCTTCCCGTCCTTCAGCCATAACTCCGGCTGATTATGGTCAGACAGACGTCTGGCGTGACACGTCTCGAGAAAAAGCGTCTCGGAGACAAACAGAGGAGAAAGAAGCTTTAGGTAACACCACAGAGACTCTGATCCTGAAGAGGTTTCGGTCCTGCGGCATTAAGAAGGTTCACGTCACGTCAGGTTCAAATCATTACAAGATGTTCAGATTTACCTCGGCTCTTCTCCAGGAACGCACCGCTAATTGCTTATCTCGATTCCCGGGCACGGCTTGGCGTTCCACACCGTTGCTCGACGTTCCCCAGACGAGTCATTTAAGCAGCTCCGTCATTTAGCGCCTGGCAGAAAGAGACCGGCCGGGGTCGACAGGCCGCCAAACCGCACATCCCCGACCATCGGGCAACACTTAAACGGAAAAACTCATTAGGGCCCCGCGTGGCACACGGCTTCCTGAGAAAATGAGGATAGCGCGCTACATTCCTGAGCGTCAAACTCACCCGTTTGGAGTTTGGTTGGCGCGCCGTTTGGGCATCCACGATCTTGCCTAACAGGTAATGAGTCCTTGTAGGTTATGCAGAGCTGGCTGGCACTGTGGCTCCTTCAACGATTTGCACATGTGCTAAGCTGTTCCGGAGAAGAGCTTCGGCCAAATGGCTGGCTGTTAATGCAACGGAACTTCTGCGGTCCACGTTCTGAGACCACTAGTGGATCGACGGGGAAGGTGCCAAAACGTTTGCGCTCTCGAGTCTCCGGTTTTGCTATATGTTCGAGATTAGAGACGTCTGAGATTAGAGGTGTAGCGAAAGTTCAGGTTTCGGTGACGCTGGGTCCAGTCTCAGGACCAAAAGACTCCAAACGTTCCAGTTCCAAAGCCACGGCCCCGATGTTTATTACCAAAACACTAAACCCCAGCACTAAAAGGTTCCAGATCTCTACTGACATGTCCGTTTAGAAAGGTTTAGGTTCCAGTAGCAACAGTGCACACTGTAGAGACAAAAGTATGTGGACACCCAAACTATTTGCCTGAGGTCAAGGTTCTCTGGCACTGAGAGGCTCATAACAATCCTCAAGAAGATCCAAAAGAAACAATCCAAAAGAAAATGTTACCTAGTACATATAGCTTCAACTTCAGTTCATAAAGGAACTACAGTAGTTTGGTCCCAAAGCATTGAATGTAAGTAAGAAAAGTTCCAAAGCCACAGCTATTTTACTACCAAAGTGCTAACAGGTTCCAGATCCACCTCCATTAGGACCGGTTCAGGTTCCTGTGGCAATAAATTCCAGTTCCAGTATCAAAGGCACGTCTTCGATTCACAAAGCTTCCACTTTCTCTCCTTACGAAGCATTTAATGGAACGAGGTAAGTCCAGATATCGAATACAACAGAGTGACAAAAGTTTGTGGACACTTATATGTGTGGTGGTTTTTTTATCGCCATCTTTTGCCCCCACGACAGCGTTTGTTCTTCTAAAAGGTTCCGCGTAAGCCATCAAAGTTCTGAATCAAATGTCTGCAAACCAATTCTCTTCACACTTTGTATGGGGACAACGTTGATTAACTTGCTTGGAGCGCAAACCTAAAAACATATCCCATTATGAGTCACCGGGGCTTTAGTACAACCCATTCTAGTGCCACTGTTACTGTTATTGTCTACAGAGAATCCAGAATGTGCCACAAGCGAGTGTCACTAAAATCACGATAATTAGTAGGGCTGTCCACAGACTTTTGTCCACGAAATGTAAGATCATGTAAGCTATGCTATTCATTACCAAAGCATTACAGCCAATCCTGAAGGTTTAGTTCAGACCAGACCACATTCCAGGTCGTTTCAGAGGGTTTGCAAACCTTCCTGCCCCAAACGCGCCTTAAAACGGCACTAATCCCGCTTCACTTAGCAACGCCCGTGTTCGAAAAGACGGGGGATTTCTGTAATTGCGCACCGGTTACACTTTGAATGCGTCTGGTGAAAGTGCAAGCTCGAGAAGTATGCGCAGACGTCTGCGCACACGCCCTGCGTGGTAACGAACGCCGCGATCTGAGGTCACTCGTATGTGTTTTGACTGGGAAAATAATTAGCGCGCATAGTAGCCTCGAACCGGCAGCGCTGCCGCGAGGAAAAAATCTAAAATAAATGCCAAAACACAAGGGCTTTCCTGTCTCTGGGACAATAACAAGGTCAGGTAATTAGGGAACTGGCAAAAGGAACAAGTAGGACTAACAGAGTGCGATTAGCAAGAGGCTCCGCCTGATTGAACCTAAAGTGGTTATGTTTTTGTCTTCAGAATGCCACTGCTAGCGTTAATGCTTCGTAAAAATAAAGAAATCTTCTAAAACTGGACATTTACATGGAACCATTACACTTAGAAAATAAAACCATAGCCAGTCCTGATAAAAAAAAAGCTGTTTTAGCAAGCTAACTAGCGCCTAGCAAGCTAGTCAGCCACATTTAAGTTGGCTTTGGCTAGCTATGACAGTCAGAGCTAGCCTTGTGAAGCTGTTTTAGCTAGCTATCTGGCTCATACCAAGGTAATTTAGTGTTAGTTTTGGAGTAACAATCAGACTTTAAGAAACTTTATACAGTTTTACAAGCAAAGCTGTTTTGTTATTTTAGTAGTTACCTGTAACAGTTAGTGCTAGCCTTGTTGTGGAGCTGTTTTAGCTCGCTAGCTGACGCTTAGCGCGTTAATTAGCCACATTTGCATTTTTTTAAGTAACGATCAAACTTTAAGGAACTTTATACAGTTCAAAAAGCATAGCTAAAGTTTTTGTTACTTTGGCAGCTCGCTATAGCAGTGAGAGCCAGCCTTGTGATGCTCTTTTAGCTAGCTAACTAGCGCCTAGCACGCTAGTTAGCCTAATTTGTCCTTGTACTGTTGTAATAATCTAACTTCAAAGCTTTAAAACTTTGCACAACACTGCTGTTTGCTTTGTTCACACAAACAAAGCAAACATCTGACAAATCAGACTTATGTTTAAGCTAAAATGATAACCAGCCTTGTTGTGAAGCTGTTTTAGCCAGCTAACTAGCACCTAGCGCGCTAATTAGCCACATCTGTGG
This sequence comes from Parotocinclus cabessadecuia, assembly GCA_036873895.1. Lineage (NCBI taxonomy): Eukaryota > Metazoa > Chordata > Actinopteri > Siluriformes > Loricariidae > Parotocinclus > Parotocinclus cabessadecuia. The sequence continues at coordinate 21,105 of JAYJMA010021060.1, forward strand.
GGGGGTTTTTAAAGGAACAATTCAACTTTAAGGAACTTTATACAGTTTTAAAAAGCATAGCTAAAGTCTAGCACTTTTTAGCTAACACTGCGTGCTTGCCTCCCTCCTAGCGGGTTGCTATTCTAAGATGTTTTTTGCTCCTGCTAGTTCAGTGCTGTTTTAAGCTAGATTTATGACTCTTCTAACTTTTCTCTCTCTCAGTACTTTAGCTAAAACTCGTCCACCCTGTGATCTTCTATAAAACAGAAGAAGAAGTATGTGCCATTGTACCCCCGAGGGCCATTAACACTGACCGTCGTTTTCTTTCCATCCAGCTCTCTTTTCTTCTCGGGCTTAGATTTCAGGGCGATTTACTGTCGGGACATCTTAACGGTAGCCTGGGTTATGGCGTCCATGAATCTAAAAGGAGGAACGGCCATCAGTAAGGGCGAAAAAAGTTATCAAATGTCCACAAACGTCCCGAAGAAAAGACGTTTGGCCTTTTTACGGCAGATTTAGACACACTGGACTGCTGGACTAAAAGCACTTTGTCATGACATTGTCCTTGTTTTGTTTACTGTTTTGGACTGAAGTGGCCCAGTGGTTAAGGTACTAGACTGTAGGCCAAAAGGTCCATCCATCCATCCATTATCTGGTGCCCACCCGGCAACTCTAGGCACAAGGGTAGGAGCAACCCTAGATGGGGCACCAATCCATCGTAGGGCACACACACACACACACACACACACCAATTAATCTAACATGCATGTCTTTGGTCTGTGGGAGGAAACCAGAGTACACAGAGTAAACCCACACAGACACGGGGAGGACATTGGAATTGAACTCAGGATTGAACCTTCTTGCTTTGAGGCAGTGGTGCTACCCACCTAGCAACCTTCTAGCCGCCGGCCAGAAGGTCCAGGGTTCAAATCCCACATGAGCTCCTTGAGCTAAATGGCCTGGTATGTGTGATAGTCCCACGCTTGATGTTTAAACAGTAAGATCACCACAGTTTTGGCCCCTTTACTCCCACGTGAGTAAAGGCATGAGCTTGAGGTCCATCATAGGCCACATTTGGTTCCACCCTCGGTATACAAGACGAGAACGTCAGCTGACTGGGGCAGAACCTGAACCGGAATGCAATGGCCGTGGCTGAATGTTCAGAACGGCGTCCCCATCCTTACGGACGGGGCACTTACTGCGTTTTTTACGCCACCCCTCGCTCGCTTTTCGTCTTTTCTCCGAGCGAGCGATGAGGTCAGCTCACATTCCCCGGGCTTTATTGGCCCTATCTTTAACCGTACACAGAACCCAGAGAGCCAAGAAAGCAGCGGCGGCTTCTAAAACACCTTCGCCGGCTCGTAAAAGTCAAACAAGCACCGTGAAGCCTTTCAAATGCTTTCAAAGCGGGCCCACTCGCCTCCGCGGCAGGGGATATTTTTAACCGCGTCCACCGGCGGTGTGGTTTAGTCATCATGGCGAAGCTAAAGGCCTCGCTACCCAGGCACGGCTGATTTATGTATAGCAGGAGATTATACTGTTTGACCTTTTTTTTTTATTGACTGCACTAAGTACTTGGCATCAGAACGACGCTGTGAAGTGGGATCGGTTGGAAATGTCTGCAAATTCATTACGAACGACAACGAGTCGGCTCCAGAGAGACGGCTTGAGAAATCGGGAGATTCATTCGCCCAGACAGGATCAGACCAAGCCTCACGTGGGTCTGCGATCTCGTAGAAAAACAGCGCTAATTGGGGCGGTGACGTGCAGACAGGCGGCTAGACGATTACATTCACAGACGTTCTAGATACTTTTAGCGCTGTCGCTTTACGCCTCCGTTTGCTGCTCAAAAACTTTACGTTCAGGAAACCATTAGGGCTTCCTTTCCTCTGAACCGTCTTGCTTGTTTGAGGCTATCGCTAAGCCCGAGCTCTCAGAGGGAAGGGCGCAGCGTTGACCCCGTTTTGTCCGTAAAGATTCTAGTGATTTGCTCCGCTGTTTGAGCAGCACTGTGCCGAAAAGCCAGTCCAGACGTTCAACCTCGATGACGTTTGCCCGCACAGCACTGCGTTCCCGGGAATGTTATTGAGCGTTACCGGCGACCCAGAGAAAGTCTCAGGGGAGAGGGCGAAAAAAATTCGGCGCAGGTCATGACAGGCTAAGGGGCAATAAAACCAAGACAGGGGTCAGACTGTGGGGGTAGAGGTAGTGACCTGGCTTTCACCCTGTGCACACTGCAGGGGAAAATGTTTACGCAGCGCACGGTGCGTCAGCAAGGTCAGGATGAGCTAACAGCGGGTGAAGACGATCAGTTTGGTTTTCGACCTGTTATCAGATTCTTCTCCGCCATAGTTTAGTTACGGAAGCCCTTCGAGCTACGGACTCGAGACCTTCGGGTCTGCAGTGTAGCGGCTCCACTAAAACCATTGTTTTGTTTAGCTTGGACCTACATGCCCATATTTCAGACGTTTCGAGGTGGGAAAACATCCAAGATGTTTAGCGACGGAGGGAGAAAGGAAATGCTTGTCCTTCGGCTTAAGCGGCTTTTAATGGCAGCAAACCCCGCTAACGAGCGAGCTGAACCCTCGGCAGAGACGCAGAGAAAACGGCGCCGGCGCGTTTTCCTATTAACAGCGCATGTCGGTGTCATGGAGCTTCTCGTCCTCCGTCTGTTTACCGCCTGCACGGACCATTGAGCGCAGATTTGCACAATTATGAAATACGGCCGCGGGGAGGCAGCGCCGGTCAAACGGAGGGCCGCGGGAATGTTGTTTCAGTCTGATTGGGGTGATTAAGCGCCCCGGGTTAGTCTCGTGTGTGGTCTGAACACTGTTCTTCAAAAATAAAAAGGCGAGGAGACGCTCGGGGACTTGGGTTGTTGAGGCGATAACGGGTTAATAATCGCGATAAAGATCTGCACATCCTCACTTCGTAGATGTGGTTTTTTGGGTTTTTTTGGGGAGGGGGTGGGTCGTGATTGTGGCCATAACAACGCATTATTGTCCAGCCATCAGTCCAAGGGTTCAGTGTGGGGTGAGGCTTGCAGCGTGCATGGAGGAGTCTTGGTTCCTCCCAAGGTTCCTCCCTTCTACGTTCAGGGAGTTTTTCCTTGCCACTGTCGCCCTGGGCCTGCTCCATTTGGGACTGGCCTTTGAAGATCATACAATAAAGCTGCTATAATGTTATTAAGCGCGCTAGAATTAGTTTTGCATTGCTTTTATACCTACTTGTGTGGTTTACGGTTGCAGCGGGGGGTGGGGGGGGGGTGCTGTGCCTATCAGGATGGCGTTTATCCAGTTTGCTGTTTTGCAGGTTTTGCTTGCCACCGTCGCCCCAGGCTTGATCAGTTCAGGCTTCGGGCCTTCTTTGTATAAAGAAATAGATTTGACACTCGAACCCGAGTCACACTGGCGTTCAACGGATGGGTTAGATGACGAATCCGAGCGCAGGATTTGCACTTCATACAAAATCGTGGATGTAAAATGAGACCACGTCGGACAGACGACCTCCAGCTTTGCCTCCATACTGCATGCAAACTGGGGTTGTGGTCGCGCTCCTGCTTCTCCCGGAGGTGCGGCATCAAACCAGTCAAAGGTGTGTGTGTGTGTGTGTGTGTGTGTTTGCATTTAGGCTACATGAAGCCCAGCTTGTTTGCGTTTTCAATGCCCTTGTTTGTGCCGCACAAAATCCTCTTCGAGTTCGAGATCTGAACACAAAACAAGGTGCGACTCCCTTTTCGACAAACAAACCGAGGCAAAATGTTTGCTTCAGGTCGCTGAGGTCGGGTGAAGATGAATGAGACGCACAAATCATGGCGGTGTTAGAAAGACAAACGTGCAAAAGTCTCTTTTCCTCCCAAACTTTCCTCCTCATCACGTTTACAATTTTACAGAATTTTTCCTTGCCACTGTCCCCCCAGGCTTGCTCATGTGGGCCTAAGATGCACCGTTTAACGTCTGGCCCCTCACCGTCCGTTCGCTCTAATGCCACAGTTGTTGAATTTGGCCTCACAGACATCTAATTCGCGTCTGAATGACAGAAAACTAGTACGAGCGAACCCTGGGGACACCTGCTGACAGAAGAGGGTATTACAGCATTATAGTTTTGTGAAAGAAACAAAGAATGACTGTAATAAAGTTGTAAGCTGCGTATTAAAACATCGCACTGTTGTTGATCAGGGATGCTGATTTTTATTTATTTATTTTTTATTTTTTTTTACCAAACTGGCCCCGCTTCCAAACAATATCCCTAATATGAAGAGTGGAACAATTTTATAAAACCCTTGGACCCTAAATTTCTTTACACCCCAGAGTAGGTCTTCCGAAAGACGGCGCGAGAGTCGTTTTTACACACTTCCCTCGTCCTTTTTGATGACATCCAGATGTGGATCTTAAACCTCCTTGCATTGAATGAACATCTGCTTTCTTACACACCTACAGCTTGACCGGAGGCTACGAGCGTCTCAGAGGGAGCGAGAGCCGACGTGTTCGCACCGCTGCGCCGATGACGTCATAAGCGCGGTGCCAATGGGCTCAGGCCACGCTCAGCTGGTTTCTCAAGCGGGTCCCTGGTCCTGGTTCTGTTACCAAAGGTACCAGTTCCAGTTCCAAATATGGTGCCCGCCTGATTTTTTGAGCAGCAAAATTCGTGTTCCAGCATCAAACATTCCAGTTCCAGTGATAAGGCTTTCGGTTCCTGCACCAAGGCCTAAAGATCAACCTAAAGATTCACTTTCAATACACAGGTTTGTAGTTCTACTAGCAAAGGGTCCAGTTCCAGTATAAAGCTTCCAGTTCTAGTAACAAAGAAACCAGTTCCAGTATAAAGCTTCCAGTTCTAGTAACAAAGAAACCAGTTCCAGTATAAAGCTTCCAGTTCTAGTAACAA
>JAYJMA010021061.1:0-12156 GCA_036873895.1 Parotocinclus cabessadecuia
CCCCTTAATCATTAAGTACCTATTATCACTTAATGATCAGAGAACTGCAGAAAATTGGCAATCAGAAAATAAGTAATCTGATCGAGTGTAAGTGTGCTTGGATAATCAGACAATGGGAAAACTAGGGGTTTACACGTCTCAGGATTTCTACTTTGCAATCGGCCAATAATCTCAGAGAAGGATATGACGTAAACTTGAACATTTGGAAATAATGTAATTCTTTATTTGCCAGCGCATGTACTGTGTTTCAGAGTCTCCACAAATGTGTTTGGTTGCCATAGCCAAAGGTCAATGGGAAAAAAAAAAACCCAAAAAGCTAAGCCTATTAGAATGTAGACCTGCCAACTCCGTCTGGTTATGCATGCGTGCATGAACGGACTGAAAAAAAAAAAAAAAAGAAACCCGACAATTGATGCACTGAGAATTCTGATAACTGAGACAAAATTCAGCCTTCGTTATTGGATTTCATACTCCTATTTCCGAAGCTTAATTTGTTCTGTAAAATTGGAATGTACTGTTTACGTGAGCACTTTAATACTTTAATTATTGCATAACTTCATTACTCTCAAGGATTTTTAAGTCCATATAAACACACTCGCTGATTCGCTCACCTCTTTCCCCACGTTACTAACCGCCCACACCTGGTACATTTTTCCATTTGAACTCCTGCCTGTTCACTTCATGTACCACTGATTTATGGTATGGCTAAACTCTTATTTTGTTATTCTTTCAGAACTTCAAAAACGTATTAAAAACAGCCATTGCTTACAGCGTTGAGGCTGTGACCAAAACATTGTAGTCACTTGTTTCTTTTCAATAGAGCCCCCTATTCGGATAAGATATTTACCTGCGGGCTGAGTATAGCTTTAGATCATTTAACAGCCCACAGTAATGTAGAGTAGAGTAGATGGTGAAAATGAATGGGATTCTTACTTCAAGCACTGCTGCGCTCTGTTCAGCGCGAGTTTCCCCTTTCAAAAATATGTACGGGTTAAATACTGTAAATAGCAGCTCTCCCTTCCTCATGTTGATGGTAATGAGCACGTCTTGGTCCTGTGCCTTTTAGGTCATTGTGAACAGTTTGTTCTTTGTGTTTATTTCTTCAGCGAACCACCTCCCTTTCACCCCTCCCCTCTCTCTCTCTCTCCCTCTCTCTCTCTCTCTCTCTCTGTAGTGTTTGCAGGGGATGTTGTCCTCGCTGCAGTGTGAGCTTAACATTCAGCGGTATCTGCTAAAAATCGAGTCTCTCCACCGTCCCCGAGTCAGTAATTTCCCTGAGAGTGAACCACGTTAACCTCTGCCTGATGTGTCCGCGTGTCTGTCCTAACCGATATGCCTCTATGATGTGACTTTTAAAGCCGGGACTCTATAATTTGACTTTGGGTCGAACCAAGCTCGGTGTGAATATCCAGCATGTTCTGCTTGGAACGACGCGAGTGTTTGAAATGACAGTAGCACAAAAGTCCAAAAGTCCGAGTCCATGACCAGGAACAACGTTTTGTGACAGACTGTAGTTCTCGAACCAGATCTTCCACGCTTGGGCGAGTTCAAATGCCATATCTGTAAATACCGGAATTGCCTGGAATACCCAAGCAGCTTTTGGAGTCACATGCTCGTTCACAGGGGACGAAATGAAAACAGTTCCTGGTTGTGTACTCAGACTTTGACAGCCTGCTGCGTCGTTGGAATGCTGCACCGCCGAAGTTAGCCCAGTCGCTGGCTGCGTGTTGCTTTCGCTGATTTTGAGCGACGTGCGCTACTGGAAATGGTCTTGTTGTTTAATGTTTACATCTGTGCGTGCCTGCGGTGAGCCCACTCCGTTTTCACAGTGAATCAAATCAGCGTGCGACGCTTGCGACAAACACGTGGCGAACAGAACTGCCCAAGTGATGCCGGTCGGCGTGCTTCTCGTGTTGCATTTCTAACGTTTCTCAACGTTTCTGTTTTTGCAGAACCGGAGTGCGAGGGCAGGCGCGGCCTGCCCGAGTCCAGCGCCAGCCTTCGGGGATCAGCCAGAACCCAGCTCGCTGGCATCTCTGGATGCCCTGGAGGTCATGTCAGAGTGTGACATGCCTGTCGCCTTCACCCGCGGGTCCCGGTCTCGCGCCAGCCTGCCCGTGGTGCGCTCTGCCAATCAGACCAAGGACAGCTCCTTGGGTACGACACACGCACACCTAGTTCAACACACAACCATAAGAAGAGACGCACCAATCGATCAGCTGCCGACCAAATTCGGCCCGGAGGCGATCCTTTTCTTTCCAAGTCCTAAAAATGACAGAGTGGCCGAACTAAGATTGGGTAAACATTAAGAGCTCAGGATGTCTGGTTATAGAGAATGGTCGTTAACACCTTCATCTTCCAAATTTCTATTGATAGATTTTCAAAGCCAGTCGATTTTATAAACTCGTTATAATTGATCTTTTAATTGTGTAATAACGTTGCTGCTTTGTTATGGCTGCTGTGCTGCTAGGTTAGTTGTGTATGTGACAAAGTAATACTTCTCTCAGCCAATCAGATTGTGGGGTCGGAACAAATTCTGGTATGATTAATACATTAATAAATCAGTATTATTTGCGTCTAGGACGTTTGTAGACAAGCGCCGGCACTCTGAAATTAAATGCCTATTTAAATATAGTGTTTGAAATTCCAGGGAGTTTGATGAAAGTGCAGCATGAACACAGCAAGCCTTTTCCTTTTCCGTCTCTTCCTCTGTCTGCTTCTGTGAGTTTAAAGCTATTTTCATTGAGCCAGTAGAATGAGAGTCTATACTTATGCATACGTAGGCCTATATTATGGGAAAGACGCTATACCGAACAGCTTCCTTCACTACAGTATAAACATGTCGTGATCAGTGTGAAAAACAGACTGCTTGATTGGTCCGGATGGATGTACATAGATCCCAGGGGAGGGTCGACGTATAAGCCTGGTTTCCTCCAAAGCTTTTTTCTTATACAGGACATCTCAGGGAATTTACTTCACGCTGCTGCTTGCTACTCATTCGGCCTCCAGACATACACTGATCACAAAAATGAGGGGATATTTCATTATGGGTTGTTTCATTTTAAAGCGATTGTTTTTTTTGCGAGCAGTGTATTTTAAGAGCACAGTATAAATCAGCGCTTTTTCTTTTTTTACCCCATTTGAACTTCTTGAGCACCAAACTGCAGCGGGACTCGGTAAAGATTGCTGTTCCAGCAGCAAAGAATCCTCTTAATCCTCTCTTCTTCCTATGGTTGCTCTTAAGTTTTCCTCCTTACTGGTCTCAGGGAGTTTTCCCTTGCCACTGTTGGCTCTGGCTTGCTCATTTGGGGTCTTGACTCGGCGTTCTGTAAAGCTGCTTGGAGGCGATGGTGGTTTTCAAATGCATTTAAAATCCAACAAGAACTGCTGGACAGTCTGACCCTGTCCGTGCCCCATCAGTGTCAGCTGTCAGTGTGTTCTGGCAGTCCTGGGTGACCGTACACCCTACTGATCAGTCAAGGTGGGGGCCACTCTCGTCCAGTTTAACATTTGTTCACCCCCATGAATACATCACTTGCTACTCAAAGCACCATAAATCTCTCATTTGCATAATCGAACAGCTTTCTTTGACTTTTCATTTGCCTTTCTGTGCGTCTTGTTTAATGAAATAAAATCAAAACGCTTCTTTTTCAATCACGCCATCTTCATTTTGAAATATCCCCTCATTTTTGCGAGCAGTCTAGCATTTATGGCAGTAAAAACACCTTTATTAACTTAGGGGGGAAAAGCTGTCCGGAGTGAAAAGACATTTTTATTTGCCATTATAAATATATGCTATAATTGTTAGCATCCCAGTCGTTTAAATGTACAGACGCTGGTGCACGATATAGATTAGTTTGTTCAACGTCCGGATCGCGCACCGTACAATTTCACAGAACGTATCGTGGACTTTAAGCGATGCATACCTGTATTTGTTTTATACATTTTTTAAACGATTATTCTTATTTGGTTATTTATTTAGGTGTTTCTTTTGCTTTTAATTCATTTTAAATCATTACTGGTTAACGAGTGAAACCGGCCCTGTCGAATACACTTTTGACTGTGAATGAAACGCACCTTCCATTCTTCCTTTTCTGTACACACATGCAAATGCACTTTGAAAGAGAGTAGCCTCGGCTGATAAACAGCCCTGATTGGCTGGCTTAAATTAACAACAGCTGGAAACACAGTTACGTGTACAGAGAAGCCGAGCAAGAGAGAGAGAGAGGTAGGGAGTGACTCTTGAACTTCTGAATAGCGGACAGGCTGCTTTAATCGAGCAAACATCTTGGAAATACAGCCTTTGAGTAGAAAGTGAGTTTCGCATTGCTGAGTGCTGAGTAAGTGTTTTTCTCATCGAACTTCTGACTTTTAACAAAGCGGCTTCAGTGTGTGAATTCATTCCAGTGATGCTGCCATTGTTCCGCTGCACGACTCAGGACGCTACTCCATTCATGAGCGTGTGTTGTAGCACTGTTTAACAACGCTACAGTAAAATATCGTGATATTGTGTGGGTACGCTGGGCAGCTCTTGAAATCTTGTTGTTGTTTTTTTTTATAGTCCACCGCACTTTGGGAACGATGCAGTCTTTTGGGCAACCCCCAAATTTCCTCACGACTGCACCGTTTGCCTGCTGAACATTTGTTTCTCATTTGAGACAGCAGGAACGCACTGGTTAGGTAGCCTGCAAGGAAATCTGGGTTTCCTGAGGATTTCTCCAGCTCAGCAGAAAGTCAGATGGTTCAGACGTCCTGAAAACAGAGCGCTCGTTTTTGTTTTTTTTTCAGAGCCTTTGGAAGCGGAATTGGGAGTGGTTTTCTACCAGGCTTTGTTATTGCCTGTGCAGATTGTGGATAAGAGAAAGGGTTCTGAAAGTGGACATTTTAGAGAAGGAGTCGATTTAGAAGCATGGCGATTACAGAATGATTGCAGCTGTGCGAAAGTTACGGTCGTATAGCTTTAGTCTGTTATCTCAAACAGGCTTTATAGAAAGGCAGAGTGGCCTTGCATAAATGTAGCTTCTTTACCTTGTTCGTTATTAATATGCTGATTGCTTTTTGGTCGGAACCTCTGATGTGCGACAACAGATGAGCTCCTGTCACTGCCTTTACATCTACCAGGTGGAGCAATACAGTTATATATACAGTTCAGCTCAGTTATGATTTGAACTGCTTGTCTGATAAAGCTTTCTCGAACCCCCTCCCTCCTCCCTCCCTCAGGTGTGCTGTACCTGCAGTATGGTGACGAGACCAAGCAGATCCGGATGCCCAACGAGATAACCAGTGTTGACACGGTCCGAGCTCTGTTCGTCAGCGCCTTCCCGCAGCAGCTCAGCATGAAAATGCTCGAATCACCGAGCATGGCTATTTACGTCAAAGACGACATGAGGAACATGTACTATGAGCTCAGTGACATCAGGTATGCCACGTGTTTATGCAGTTTACCTCGTTTGGGTTGTAACACAGGCAGACCCTCGACTCGCCACACACTGCGGCGCATTTTGACGCCCTTTCCAGCCGAAACAGGAGCACGTCAGACTCAGCTCGGTGCAGACCTCGGCTAAAAATATAAGATTCTCATTTCATTTGACATATATTCTTAGTGCAAATAAGTCACCATGGAAAGTCCAGAGAAAGGTTAGTGATGAAAGCCAACCAAAGAGGAAAACAGTGAGAATCACACACTTAATGTATGTATAATAAACACTTGCATTTCCTCTAATTATTGTTTTCATTTTTGTGTTTACAACGTGAATATAAAGCGAGTTCCAATTTAATACATGTATTATTTATTATGACATACATAGAAAAGCAGATTTATGTGCTTTTGTGGATAAGATACTGGACTATGGACCAGAGGGTTCAGGATTCAAACCCCAAGTTTTCCAAGCTGTCACTGTTGGGTCCTTGGGCAAGGGCTTAAACCCACAATTGCTTGGATTGTAAGACTGTATCAATTGTAAGTCGCTCCGGATAAGAACGTCTGCTAAATGCTGTAAATGTAAAGCACAAGGTTTTAGCCACATTGCATTGATTCAGTGTGAGCCCATGACATGACAATCATCAAACAAGTGGGACTTACTTTATAGACTTCCTGTATATAGTGTTTAAAAATACAGTATAAGTCCATTAATGCATGCAATACTTCATATAGTGTGAATTTTATAGAGGCCTGGAACAGATTAATTAAATTGACATTATTTTTAATGGAACAATTCTCCTTGTACTTGCATTTTCAGCGCTCGATAGAAAGATAGAACACAAGAGAAAGTGCGTTATCACGAATAACGTCATGAAGGCGAGTGCCGTAGATCATCACATCCGTGCAGTTATTCGCGCTGATGCACCATCTCGTGATCTGTTCTGTGCTCTTGTTATAAACCGTTACAAACAGTATTTTTTACAAAAAAGAAAGAAAGAAAAACATAAGGACGTCCTGATTTTCATACTGAATATGCTTTGATAACGGCAACAGTCACCTTTACACAAGACGAGCTTTTTATAGTTCGTAAAACGCAGCATATAGGGACTTTTATAGCTACTCGGTTAGGTAGTTCCTCCCGGATTATCCCTAGAACTGCCGAGTGTGAAAACACCTAATACCTTCTGCCAAAAAAGTAGGTCCACAGCAAATCCGTTGTTGCTGTGCGACAGTAAAGAAGTTGCTGCCATAATACAGTATGCTTTAAAAGTTAAAAGGTTTATCTCACACTACCTAGTACTAGCAAACATAAAAAAACAGAAAAATTAATTCATTAATGAATGAATAGTAAAAATGAAAATGAATGAATAAGCGATCTAATTGAGTTATTTATTAGGGATAACCATTATTTGTATATATGTTTGTTTGCATGAAGCTTGTCATTACACATTATTTGGCAACATGTCAGCGGAGTGCTTTTGTTTTAGTGTAGAAAAAGCTGTACTGGTATTTGTGATTATATATATAATAACAGTGTTTTTTTGATAACGCTTCTCAACCAACCAAACTGTCAGGTCAGAACTAACTCTTGTATAAACAAATATTAACAGTACCTTCAAGGGCATGATCCGGCTAACTGGGAGGGGTTCTTTCATGTCTTTAGTAAAACATCCTGTCATCCTGTCTTACAGAAGAAGGTGAAAAGTGAAACTTGCCTTGCCACACCCTTTTTACTGCTATCACAGGCTACGTGAGCATTGGTCCTAGGCTTGCTCGCACATATCTTTGCCTAAGTAATGTATATTAGACAGATTAGAGGATATGGCAACTCTGTATTAAAGGAAACTCGAACAACAGTATAGTCTGTGATTTTAACAAATGGTAATAGGTCAGCAAATCAAATTTTAAAACAGGAATGGTTCTTAAATGTGACAGCCTCACTGGAAGCAGTGTTTTTGGCTCGGACGTTTTCGAACATCTCCCACACGTTTGTTGTAGCAGGAATGAGCAAACATTCCAAACCAGTTCATGACTCAGCAGGGCAGCTTGAAAAGTTTTGAAAGTGAGGTTTGAAAGTTTCCAGTGCGTCTGTTTCTTTTCTTTCTAACACACATTTTGGCTTTAACGCACCGACACACTTTGGAAGCCAAAGGTCTGAGACCATTAGTGAAAATGCTTCTCTTTTGTGTTTAACTTCAGTTTAATAAGTCATATTCATTGTAAATCCTACAATCACCAGAGCAATCAGAGTAGCATTTGAAAAAAAAGTCTTTTGATACGTTCCAGAATGTATTGGTGTTTGGTATGTTCCCCCTTTCGCTGTGATAACAGCGTGACCTCGAGTTGGCATGCAAGTTTGTACAAAATCTGAAGATCTGATGATCCAGGTTATTCAGCATGATTACACAATTTCCCAAAGCTCCTCGTGTGATGACATTTAATGCTTGGCTTCCTCTGTCTTCAGGTGCCCCCATAAATGCTGCAAAAATGGTATAGCAAGATGCCAAATGCTAAGAAATTCTCATAAATTCTTTTTTTTTTTTTTATCTCTACTTTTCACTCAAATTGTTGTGCAGATTATACTATTAATAGAACTGCTCGGAAATTCTAGAAAAACGCAAAATGGAAGCTTTTACTAATGCCTTCAAAAAAAAAGTTTCCATGTAAAAAAATTTAGCCTGTGTCTTTGAGTGAAAAAAACAAGGACAGAATACAATAGAGTGCTGGTTAGTGGCGCGCCTCTGGTGAGGGGCAAAGTTCTGTATGTATAAGTTATCCCATACCTTAAGTCCATGTGTGGGATTTCTGGCACCGCAGAGGTATCCTAAGTGATATCTTTTTCCGAAAGTGCTAACATCATAAATACATTGCACTGTCACATAAAATACAGTTTATCATTCCATAACTCCATAGTAGTAAAAAAAGAAAGATCAACATGTGTCAGTGCAGGATTTTGATTCTTAATTTGTTACAAAAGGCTTGTTGGGAACCAAAAATTGCCAAGTACTGTGCAACCGGAGTTGAATTATCCAGATGATCCCCGATTTACGATGGTCATACGCTCCAACAAATCCATCAAAACTTAAACGTATCTGAAATGTGTCTGCGTGGGTTTACTCTGGGTACTCCGGTTTCCTCACACAGTCCAAACACATGCGTGTTAGGTTAATTGGTGTCTATAAATTGACTTGTGCATGCAAAACACCCCAGCCGTGTAACTAGGAACAGCAGCACGTCGGTTCCAAGCCCGGATAAATGGGGAGGGGTGGAGAAAGCAATGGCTACTACTCCACTATCCTGCCGAAATACTTCATGGAATCACATCGATGAAAGACAAAACGTGTGGAGATCGATGGTCCATCAAGTGACCCAGAGTCAGCCGTAACTGTACGGTTAATCCAATCCATAATGTATGACAGCGGAGGTGACCTTAATGTTCACACTCGCAAATAACTCAAAAATTATTAACACCATGCTTAATTAAATTAAAGATTGAAAGTGAAAAGTAAATGCAAAACACTTAGTCTATTGTTGTACTCTTAATGGTAACTCCTCAGTGTGAAATGAATTCTTTTGGTTAGCTGCAACCATCAAACTTTTTAGGACCCATGGGAACTTATTTGCACTAAAAGTTACACCACTGTAGATGTAAAAATTAATAAACTAGAAAAGAGCTTTTGTGAGACTGAATCACATCACTTGAATACTACTAGTACTTTAACTCATACAAATTTAAGCAAGTGCGCCGAGTACCAAGCAAATAACAAGAGCTAAGACGCATTTTTCTAGTCAAAATGTGTCAAGTTCCAAGGAGGCGGAGAACCGAGGTACCACTATACTTCAAAATTTGAGGCAGCAGTAAGAAAAGATTTTAAAGCTCCAGTCCACCCTCTTAAATGCTTTTTCCAGGGTTCCCCGTTGTTCTGGTCTGCTTGTCTATAGCCGGGTTTCCACCCAAACTTTTCGCCAATGTTATCCGCATTTACGAAATTTAGTCAGAAGAACAACACAAATTAAGTCATTTCCTCGCACCAACTTTTGCGCAAATCAATTACAGAAAATGTGTGCTAACACAATTAGGGACGGCATTGAAACAAACAAGAATGAAGAATCTTTGCAGCCATTTCCAATCCTTACACGGCTTTATTTAGAGATGGAACGTGCTCTGGTTCATTCAGCAGCCTGGTGATGGCCATGACACGTCTCGCCTCTTCATTCATTCAGTTATCTGCGGTATCAGGAACATTATCAAGTTTAACATGCGGTCGGGTTGAATATTAAATCCAAACGATTGAATCTTCATTTCGTTTTTTGGTCTGATCAGGTAGAACGAAATCATGTGACTTGACCGGTCCGTCCCAGCTTTTTTTTTTTTTTTCGGAAAACTCTTTTTACCATATTTTGGTAGGTTTTTTTTATTTTTCGTTCAGGTTTTTCTTTGCACATTTTCAAAATTGGTGAAAACTAAACTTGGTCGACGGACACCCTGCTTAGGTGCTTTTAAGTTGATTATACCTTTCATGATCTGTTATGCCTTTTAGATTTTTATTAAAGCTCCAAAGCGTCTCTTTTCTCATAAAGATAGGTTACTAGAGGAAGCTGAACTTTGAGACTCTGTTCCATTTTATAGCCTCTGTGATACGAAGTCAGAGAACCTGCCACACAATTCACACACAAGCATAGGTAAACAGAAAAAAACGTCACTGATCGGAAAATGGACAAACACACACACACACATATACAGACACACACACACACACACACTCACACATTTGGATCATGAATTTATGACAGGCATAAAGTTTAGTCGACTCCTCCACACAGGTTAGGGAGTTTACTTATTAATGTAGTTCACACTGAAGGGATCAGGAAAACAACCAACCTGGTCTCTAAGGATTTCAAACCCAAGCGGACAAAGCTTAGTGCATTTAGTGCAACTCATGGATTCAGATGGGGAGTCGAGCGTCTCTCTGTCCTCAGCGACTGACGACAACTCCTCTGTCCTCTCGTGCCGCCACTCCCCGCTTTCTCGCGTCGATCTGCCTCTCGTTCACCCCGCTGTTGCCGAGTTTAGAGGTTCAGTCGCAAATTTCAGTCGCCGTCTCCGACCGTGTTCCGACGGCGACGTTTGGGCTGCGTATCTAAACAGTGTGGATCTGTCCGTCTACAGGAGCATCGCGGATCAGTCCTGCCTGAAGGTTTACCACAAGGATCCAGCACAAGCCTTTAGTCACGCCGCACGGCCCAGCAACGGAGATGCCCTGGTGAGTGGCTATTTATGGCACTAAAGCAAGGTTCAAAAGTCCACTTTCATGGAGAATTGCTCGAAATTTGTCAAGTTTTAGATCCGTCAAGCGTTGCTTGAGAATTGAACACTGTATTTGATAGCGGAAGTCAAATTTACATACAATTTAAAGACATATGGTAGAGACCAAAAGTCTGAGAAAACGTGCATTTGCATTTTACTCACATATAGTACAATGTTATATTTGTCCTTACAAATCATATAATCTGCCTAAGAATTTGATTAAAAAACATGTATTTGCTATTGATTTGCCATGGTTTTGTTTACTGTAATGAGAGCATACACAGTCTCAGACCTTTGGACACCACTGTCTAGTGTATGGTGTCAGGAGATCGTTGTGGATTGGCAAATATGAAATTCAAACGCAAATAAAAACAGCGTGTCATACGTTGACTTTTATTTCATTGCAGACAGTATGAACCTGAGATATTTCATGTTTTGCCTGGTCTGTTTCTCTTGTTAATAAACATCCATTTCTGCATTTCAGGCCTGCAACACTTTCCAAAAAAGTTGGGACGGTGAAGCATTTGCCACTTTGTAACGTTGCTGTTCTTTCTCGCAACACTTAAAAAAGGGAGGCCTGGACATGGATAGCATATGGCTTTTCTGCACAGCAACCTTACAAAGTGGCATTTGTGAATCTAAATTCGTATTGTAGGGCTTGACAAACATTTTCTAAAGTAATCCCTTGTCCTATGCTTTAAACATAATAATAATCGTCTCTCGCATTTGTAGACAAACGTCTGCTTTTGAACCAAATCATGATTACAGTCACCTGTTGAAATCACTTTATTAGAATTTTTTCACCCCTTAACCAGCCCTAAATTGCCCTCGTCTCTACTTTAATCGGAATTCACTGCAGGCCAGTGCAGGAATGGTTGTGTATTAACAAATGAAATGCAGTTGACCAGACAAAACCAAAAATATTTTAAATACCAGTCAAATTTGAACAATTTGACAATGGATTTTTTAATTAGCGTTTTCCATACCATTTCAACCCTTTTTGATTTGGGTTTGTAAAACAGTGCTTCCTCGTTTATGGCGGCGGTTACATTCTGAAAATCCGCGAATTAGGGACGCTATATTTATGTAAGTATTTACACGCTATTTTAGCCGTAGAACTTGCGGAACGTTTGGGTTTCATCGTAGGGCTTGAATGAATTCAGTCTATAATGAAATTTTCACAAACAGAGAACACAAAACCGCAGTTAAAAACTTCTCGTTTTTGGTGAGTATTCATCCGCTGAGTAAATACTCTATTGCAGTGTTTTTAACTGTTGAATAATCGAGCAACACGCTGAAGTAATGGAACGTTTTCTTTACTTAACACTCCATACATCACTCTCGTATCGCACATGCTCCGTCCGTACCGAGCTTCCAGCACCTCATATCCTACACACTGAGTATAAACAACAGCTATTTACTGTAA
>JAYJMA010021072.1:0-12156 GCA_036873895.1 Parotocinclus cabessadecuia
CTCTCTCTCTCTCTCTCTCTCTCTCTCTCTCTCTCTCTCTCTCTCTCTCTCTCTCTCTCTCTCAGTCTCTCTCTCTGGCGATTGATTATTGCTGAGGTCACCTATTAATTATCAACGTCGAAGAAAAAGAGACGCTTAATGATTGCTCTCTCTCCGAATGCTTCCACAGTGGCCCCTCACCCAAGAGGCCCCTCGGCTGGACTGAAGTTCCATCATTTTTTTCACTCCGTCTCAGGCAGGAGACAGGAAATCAGTCACTGGTTAGTCTGCTTAATGAGAAGTGCTGTAATGATCAATACGAGAGACAATGAGGTTTGAAACGATGGGAATCTGCAATATTGAGAGCAGAGGTCCGAGCTGAGCTTGTGAATGAGCAACAGAGGCGACAGATGACCTGCCTCCAGAGAAAGCGTCTCCCATTTACAAAACAAATGAACTGAAGCTGATACCAGGTTTTACTCCACAAACCCCATTTGGGTAAAGATTAGATGGCTTGGTGTAACCAAAACAGCAGCTTGGCCTCGGCCCACGGCCGCTGCACCGACAAATACATTTCTGTCGATGAAATTATACATCAGTTTGCTGTTTCGAACGGATTTAAGCGAATCAGTTATAACAGCGGCAATGCAGAGTGATCCCACGCAGCCCTTTATAAGATAAATACGAAAGCAAAACGAAAAAATGCCTATAAGGAAGCATAGCATATAACAAGCACAATAATATATCATTAAATAAAGTGGCTAAATCCAAAATAAAAACGTTCTATACAATATAAAGGCGATCGATTACGTTGTCAAAGAATGTTTTAGGTAGATATATGAATAAAAACCAAAACAAATCAAAAGGAACATTTTGAATGTTTGCGAAGGCAGGCAGAAAAGCACGGAATAAACAAATGAGTAATAAAACAGGAACGAAGGCGTTCCTAAAACGGAACGGAATCCAGTGAGCACAGGAGGCAACGCGTCCAGACTTGAAGCAGCTGGGCTACAGCGACAGAAGATGCCCCTACTGTCTGAGGAACACGAGACTGAGGCTGCAACTGACACGGGCTCGGAACTGGACGACTTTGTCACGGTTCGTAGAAGAAACAGTATGGTGGGGAAAAAATGGCGGTGGCACTGGAGATTCTCATCACGGAGGCGCAGCCGACAAATCCGCGGCGACTGCGTAACGATGTCACGTCGAAATGGGAGGAGGAGGAGGAGGGGGGGGGGGGTGGACCCCTAGAGGAGCTGTTTTCTTTTTTGAGTGTTTGCACATCAGCCAACGTGTAAGAAGGAGTTAAGCGAACAATGATTAACTCTCGGTAACAATCAGTGTATGAGCAACATGTGCACCCCCCACCCCACCCCGAAACACACACACACACGCACACACACGTTTCCGTTTGTTCCTCCATCAGTCCAAGCCTTGCCTCTGCCCGTGCTCTCTCTCTAACTGCTGTTTTATTTGTAGCTTTGCATTGCAGATCTGCTTCTCTCTGAACTCTCGGGATCCTCAATGGAGAGCATTTGCATGATTTAACACGAGCCCATTCAGGCCTCGTCCTCATTTGCATTGTGTTTTGCTCTCCTGGGCTTGAACCCAGGCCCGAGCCGTCCTCCGTCCACAGGAGGTGCTAATGTTATTATAGGGACACGCCCCGATTCGGACGCGGGGCAATGAGAGAGAGTGTGGAATCCGCATTTGCGTATGTCGCTCGTTAACCTCGCCCGGTGGGCGTTCGCGCCGTTCTTTAAAGGACGCTGTTTGCGTGTGTGTCATGATTTTGTTCACCCGAACGGACTGGCAAGGGTCGTGCGGGTTAGGGGCCCAAAAACAAGCACAGAAAAGCCAGCCGGAATCCGGCCTGGACGATGACTGAACGGCCAAGCACCCAACGACGCAAGGGTGAATCCTGCATGCGTGAGGACTCGGGTCTGTCGTTGTTTGGGATGCCCAGCGTTATCCTGCCGCAAGTATCCGTCGGCAGGTGCTGCGCTCATAAAGGGGTGCACACGGTCAGGAACAATGCTTAGCTGGTATTAAGGGGGCCCCAAAAGGACCAAGAAAATCCACAGCGTTACAGCAGCCGAAATCGAGACTCGTCAGACCGCGCAACGTTTTGAAATCGCTTGTCCAATTCCGGTTTCAATTGCAGCCTCAGTTATTCCGTCTGTTCTTAGCTGACACAAGGGGCACCCTGTTTGATCTCCTGCTCCTGTAGCCCAGCTGCTTCAAGGTGGGTCAGAGGGTTCCATTCTCCTCTTTCACCCACAGACCTCTTTCACCTACAAAACCCTATGATGATGCCAGGGGTGCCCACATGCCCAAATGCATCGGGTTGCTGCCGTGTTGCGTGCTGCAATGTGGTTCTGGACGCCAAAAAAAACAGTGCTGCTTACCTCCACTAGTATGGGTAGGGTGGTGCGTCGGAAAGGCACGTTAAAGAGAAAGTTCTTGCGATTAAACGAGGTGCTGCTGATTGCTGACCTGGTTTGGTTTTCATAACGGGTTTGTTTTCTTTATCGTCTCGCATTCAGCGGTAAAACAACGTCAGGGGTTGAAGGAAATCCAACGTTCAGGATGGTTTGGCTGAATGCTTTGCTAAGCAGAATCTAGCAGACGGAAGGTCTAGTTCGTTAAGGTCTCCGTGTCTCCTTTCGGGGTCGGATTATCCGCTCTAAATTGCCCCTCGATGTGACCGAGTGCCCTGCCCAAACAGTTTTGGGATGCTCCGCGCTGGAACCCTGACCAGGATGAAGCCTGCCGGGCACATTTGCAATCCAGGTGTGCAAAAGCAACAATTTTCCCCACTTACCCATCGTCCTTCACGCTCTGAGTCCGACTCCTCACGAGACCTCGGGGCCGTGCTCCTGGGCAGGACGTTTGGATCTGGGTGAAGGTTGAAGGTGTTTCGTTGCAGTGCAGCCTGAATTATGGATGTCGGCTTTGAATGTTTCAGGGTGGAAAGTGTCCCGTCGCCATGGCAGCCGTTGGACGAGCGCACGCGCGGCACGTGCGACGCTCTTCCCAAGGAACTGTGGGTAAAATCAGAGCTGTCATAGCAACTGGCACAAAAAGAGGCTGCGAAGAAGAGGGCGCTGCGGCGGCCGACACGTGCCGGGAGACGACGGTCTTTTTCGACACAGCACTTGACGTCAAACTTGCCGGCGGCGTGTGCGATCAGAGCGCGTCTCGGTGTGTTCCGTGGAGAAAGCTGTGGACGGTGAGATCGTTTATGAACCCCAGCCCCTGTCTTATTCTTATTAATACACCGCAGTACGCGTCCGAGCTTCAAAGGATGACTCACTTGGTCCGGTTCTGTCGTTCTCGTGAGCCGTGCGCCACGTGTTCGGCGCTCCGTTCTCCTCGGTCGCTGAACTGACCACCCTCTGTCCCTTTTCTCCTTCCGTAATCCATAATCCTGTGCGTTAAGGCCACAAAATAGATAGCGGCAAGGTCACCCGTGTCTGATAGGGGCACGCGGGTAAGGGATTAGTTTATCCAAGCTTTATCAAGCTCTACAGTACAGAGTTACGTTCACAAACGCCGCTTAAAACTTTACCGTACAAAAAAACAAGCCTCGCGTTATAACCACGCCCACAAGCTCCGCCCACTCCTCAGGGCATCTACGATGGACCGTCACCATGGAAACGGGGATTGTGCTCAGACCCATCAGGATTACGGATAAAAGATAAAGAGACTGTTATGAGAAGTCCAAAAGCCAGGCCCTGTCATGGTACGGGGTCGGGTCCGGACCCTCTGTGACGGTCATTTGTATTTCTGTGACGCGGCATTAATGCAGAAAAGTACACAGATGTGTTTTACAGGGACGGCCATGCATTTTTCAACAACGAAATCACTCGGTATCTTTCGTACCGAAACCTCGACATGGAAAAAACACCCCAACAGGAAACGCAAGAAACGTTTTTTTTTTTTTTTTTACTTCATTCAACTTAAATTGAAGGGTTTGGTGTTTGGGAGCCTCTTCCCATTAGCAACTATAAAGGGTTTTTTTTTTGGGGTGGGTTTGCGTTTAAATCCAGATGTACTAGACGTAAATACTGGTTTTTTTTTTTTCATTCAAGCTTCATTTTCCTTGCTGTAAGGGGCAGGTCTGCAGTAGAATGGTCCATAACCGCGTGACGATCAGGCTCAGACGTCAAGACAAATAACTTAAGTTCTTATTAAATTATAATAAGAGTTAAATTAGATTTTGTTTCTTTTGTTAAGCCTCTAGGCGGGTTTGTTTTTAAACTGCTTTCCGTGTGTGTCTTTTGGATCCAGTGTGTTGGTGTGGCGTGTCGAACTGGAAAAAGAACATCAGGCCACTTTATTTTTTACACCGTCCGAGTCCTGATTCATCGTTCCGTCCCACAATCCACTTCACGTTCAGCCTAACCTGTATGAGCTCGACCAGAAGAAGACGCTAAGCACATTTAAAAGGTTGTTCTGGTGGAAATGTATGGCTGAAGATGAGTGGGTGTGCTGGTTTATGCAGAGCCGTAAGGGAGGTCACGCTGTTCTTCAGATTGCACTTGGTCTCGGCGCTTGAGGAGCTCCGGCTCTGCGCCTCCCTGGTGTTTCTGAAATGAGACATTCAAAGTTTTTTTTTTTCTGGTCTCACAATGAAATAAAGATGTGCCGAGCCACTGCCCGGATTGGAGAAGTTCGTTGACCTGAAAAGAGGAGAATAAAAACTGCATCGAAAAAAGAAAAAAGAAAAAGAAAAAAGGTGTCGCCGTGCTTTCATTGAAGCCCATTAGCGTCTCTGAACAACTGCACTTTAAGAGGGATATCAAAGCTCCCGAGTATCATCAGAGTATTTTTTACTCTACAATCCTGATATGGATCAATATAGTACTGGAGCTTGATGTCAGTATAATAGTCATTCACTCATTATCTTCCGCCCAACATGGGGCGCCAATCCGTCATAGGGCCCACACAATCGCACACTGAGGGCCACTCTAGAGACACCAATTAACCTGGCACGCATGTCTTTGGACTGCGGGAGGAAACCGGAGTACCCGGAGTAAACCCACACAGACATGGGGAGCACATGCAGACTCCACCCAGAAAAGTCCCCTGGGGCTGAACCCGGGACCTTGCGCTTTTTCGGATCCATTGTCGCCCTGCAGGAGGGGGGGGGATCAGAGGAAATGAATAGCCTGGACTCTGCATGTCACTGGCTAAATATTTACAGACTGCACTGTGTACGCCCGAGGCTGTTTGAACGTTGACATTTATTCGTTTGGCAGACGTTT
Source organism: Parotocinclus cabessadecuia (assembly GCA_036873895.1). Taxonomy (NCBI): domain Eukaryota; kingdom Metazoa; phylum Chordata; class Actinopteri; order Siluriformes; family Loricariidae; genus Parotocinclus; species Parotocinclus cabessadecuia. The sequence continues at coordinate 5,250 of JAYJMA010021072.1, forward strand.
TTATTCAGTCTGACTTACTGTGGCCGAATCCAAGACAAACACAAAGCTGGACCCCGGAACGCTCCTTTCTGATACCCGTTTTTCCAAAGGAATGCTTACTTGGTTGCAGCCAAACATCGTTTTATAACGTAATAGCCATGATGTTCCGTAGGCAACGACGACCAGGTTGACAGTTGGGAGCTAAATAGGCCAGCTTTGCATTTGTTTCGTCTCCCTGTGTGTTAGAACCCAGGGCTTCTCGTGTCCCTCGTATGCAGACGAAGCGTAACTTTTCCTGACGTCCGCCTCCCTTTGAGGGATCCGACTGCTCTTGTATTGCTAATAAAATCATTTCTGTCGTTCGAGCTTTTCTGTGGCTTTAGTGGCCGTCGGAAACGGATCTAAGTTCCACCTCAAACTTCTTCCTGCATGAGTCAACAACAACAAACATTGGAAATCGACCTAATCAGCGCAGTCCTTATCGGACGCTAATGAACAAGCTGAAACGATGCCCTACGTTTTTGGTGTTGCCCACCCAAAAACGACGTCCTGCTAACCCTCACTGATATTTCCATCTGGATGACAAAACACCGTCTGATGCTTCACCTGGCCAAAACCGCACGGCCAAGATTCGTGACAACATCCTCGGTGTTTCTAACCGCATCACGTCCTCCTCTCACCAGAGCAGCTCCTCAGATCCTCGTTCAGGCCGTCGTCGCGTCCAGGCTTTATCCCCACAGCGTTCTGCTTGCTGGTTTGCCTTCATGTTCCGTTGCTCCACCACAGAGCGCTCTGAACGCTTCAGCCCTGGTTCATGACCTGCCAACGTGCTCTTGCGTAACTCCTTCGGTGAGATCACGCCGCTGGCTTCCTGTTTCATCCAGGAACCGTTTCAAAACTCTTGTCCTGGCCTTTAAACGTACCGCTCCAGGTTATTACAGTCTTTGGTCCTGCGCTGCACACCTGCACGCCGACTCGGATCTTCAGCTTCAGGGCAGCTGGTGCATCCGTCTGAGGTCAAGCCATGCCCACAAGGCCGATATTTCGGCGTCCAGGTGCCTCGTTCGTGGACTGAACTTTGCGCAGAAGTCAGAAGAGGCCCGGTTTCTGAGCCTTCCTTTCCGCAGGAGTCTTTTATTGAACCATATCTGCTCTTTTATATAACTTTCACATCCGCAAGCTCTCCGTAGTCGTCCTTGCTTGTTCGTTTGACTGGTAATATGTACTTCTGGATCACTGAGTGCAGGTATCCCTTCCACGAAGCGACCTCGCGTGTCATTTGTTTTTGGTTTAGTGGGCGCTAATGACCAAATGTATTTGGGTATGTATTTATTGATTTTCTTTTGTAATTACTGCACTGTAATTTGACCCCAAATCGAAATATCACACTAAGTATCCAAAACCTTTTGGCCATTAAGGGATTCGTATGGTATAGCTTGCCTTCCTTATGTGATCTTTCGGTGTTTGGGGTATTATAGAGGAAAAGCATCTTCCTCCAGCTCGGCTGTGATTGATCCCACGGATTAACAGGAGCTACTTTGGCTTCGGGAGATCAGTAAGATAGCCGGCACAAACCAGGGCTTAGTTTGTTGTTATCAGGACCTGTTCCAGAGCCAATATCGAAATATCAGCCTCCCCCAGGTGAGCATGTATCCTGACCAGGACTCTAGTCCATCACAAGTAGGGGTTACCCCCTAAGTCCCCATGTACCCCTGTAGAACTGGACCCACGACCTTCTTGCTGTGAAGCGACACAGCAAAGGACTTGTGGTGGGCCAGAGAACTGACACTGTTTATTTATTTATATTCTTACTTATTTATAAAGTACCATTTTGTCACTCCAACAATTGTGGGAATTCCAGCTGGGTCTCAGAGAGAAGTGAAATAATGAGCTCAGACTAAAACGCACTAATGACCACACAACACAACTTTAAAGCCTTGACAGAAGGTCAGAGGGATTTACTGAGCCCCAAGAAGCACGTGGGATCGTGTGGCAGATCGTAAAGAAGAAGAGTAGCGTCGAGTATCTAACAGTGATGAAGACTTATTGCTTAAAATACTAATCAAAACCTTAAGTATCGTGTCTGCCGAACGGGACTGAAATCTTTAGACTCCGAAGATTGGAAAAAAAAAACCACAAACCATATTTATCTTTGCTGTGGTCAGAGAGCAGTACGTTATTGTTAGATTTTAAGATAAAGATGTTTATCAACATCATCGGTCATGGAACGAGGAACAGAATTTCCCAAGAACGGTCACGGGACCACGTAATAATCGATACAATATAATTGATTAAAAAGCATGTTCATTGATATTTTAGCAAATAAATGGGGTCTGATTTCTAAGGCAGGTTTGTTATCGAGATCCACTTTTCTACCACCAAATTGGGTGATCTGAAGCTCTTGATGTGAATCTTGTACGAGTGAGAAATGTTGAAGTCGGAGTTTGTAGATCGTGGGCAGCTCAGTGGGGTCTAAGAGCCGGACTCAACAGATCCAGGGACGAAGCTCCGATCGGGCGTGGGCGGTGTTTAACGAAACACGGCGAGTTTAAACGCGGGCGAACGACGTGCTGGAGAAAATCAGAACGAAAACAAGGTGCTGCTGATGCTGTATAAGCGTCCCGTAACATTTCTGACTGATCCCCAACGTCAACACCAGCTGATCTCGAGGGTCGTTGCTCTTCGGTCGAGCCGTGACCCCATGAAGAGCCCGAAACGTCCGGTTTTATAAACGTCTCGCCTCGTTTATCTCAACTTTAAAGGCTGACTCCTAATCCTCGTTTACAATGAAGCCCGATGAACCGCGGTTCGTTGGAAGGATCGGGCTCCTCGTTAACGAATTGAAATGCGAAATTCCAAAGGCGGTCGATTTTGTGAACTCGTTACATCGTATAATTCTTACAGCAGCCTTTCACTTGTATAATTTGCCGTCGCTCATGACACCTACTGATAACAAATGAAAGGGACGTCACCATGTGAGCCTTTCCTTGGCTTGAACAGGAATTCTGCACTTGTAAATCAGCGGTGACTTTGTGATTTGGCGCCAAATTGTAAGGGGGGGGGGGGATGGAGGTTTCGCAGGACTGTATTGGTGTAATATAGGCAGTTATTTTTTTTTCCGGGATGTGGAACAGATCTGTGCAGACCTTGGCTCCGGCGGTTGACCTCGAGCATTTGATTCATATTTTCATTCTGGATGTCGGTTCTGCTCTCGCGTCCCGTCTGTCTGCCTGTCTGGAGCTGTTGTTATTGTTTCACCTGGCCTGAGCTGTGAAATTCGATCTCGTTATTCATAGCATCTCTTAAAATGTCTCCTCGCTAACGTGGCATGACATTATTGTTTGCGGAGGATAAACGGATTAGCAGATAGGCCACTGCTGGGAAATTGAGCATCTATATTTGCACTGGATGTGATAAACACAGGGACGGCTCTTGGGATTTGTCCTGAGTTTGCAGTCTGCTCACAGTTTCACGAGGCGCTCGCCGCCAGGCCGGGCCGGGCCGAGCCGAGCCGAGCCTCTGGCCTGTGGAAAATGCAGCTTTTATCTGCCGAGAGGAGAACGTGAAGGTGAAATGCCTCGTCGCAGTCGGGCTTCGGACGTCGAGCTAACTTTTTTTTTTTTTTTTTAAAAAAGGAAACCCAGAGGAAAGTCGCCTGGAAAAACAACGCCATGGTTCAGTCCAGTGAGTGGAAATTGAAATGGAAGCCTCGGGTGCCCTGAACGGTGTGGAATGAATTCAGGCTTCCTCCGCAAACCTATTTAATTTCACAGTATTAATAATAGCAGCCCTCGCTCATGTGCCAGCTTAAGCACAGCCGAGCTAAAGGAATGAAGAAATGGGCAATGGAAGCCGAAGTCTCAAGCCGAATTTGATTTCCAGGCCTAATCCTGTTGTCACAGATGTTCATGGCTTGCTCCAGACACTCGAGTGCAGATTAAAAATCTTTTTTTTTTTTTTTTTTTAAAGAGCATATTATATTATCCGTTTCTAATTTTTGCCATGAGGCCGAGATCACTGTAAGCTTAAGCCTTTGTACCACCTTCCAAAACCTTTAGAAGATCGTCACTGCTCTTAAGATTTGCCGAGAGCGAGTGGAACAACTGTCCATTCATTCATCCCTAAATGGTTTACAAACCAAATTAAATGTAAACCCTCAGGCGGGGGAACACGGAAAGGTTTATGCATTACTAAAAGCTCAAAATATTGGAAAATATGATCTGGAATGGTGGCCAAGCTTTTGATTTCTTTCAATGACACACGTCTACTATTTAACTCCCGCCTCTGCTCGTGGATCTGCAGCATTGATTTGCTGTTCATGTCCACAACATTTAGTCTTTTTCTATTATGCTTCTTATTATTAACATTTTGGTCGTTAAAGCAAACAATTGTTGGAATAATGGAAGCAGAGCCTACAGAAAATAAATAAACCATTTCGGAAATATTTAGGCTTCTATCCTGATCCTAATTAAAAAAAAAAAAATAAATAAATAAATTAGTCCAGTTTTATTTCCACATTTTGCCTTACAACAGTCAAGTAACAAGAGAAAGGCAACTGAAGACGAACTTCTCGAATAACAGGCTTGTTAGGGATCGTCCCTCTGATTTAATTGCTCCACCTTTTGCTTTACTTGCAGCCTCGCTGGATTTGTTTGGATTCTTCTAAACCAGCTTGGCACCAAGATCGGAGAATATCTTCCTTGCAGAGCTGTACCTGATCATTTTTTGCACGTCAGGGATTGGATTTGGCCGCTCAAGGACTTTCACCTTAATGTCCTTATCCTCTACTTTAGTTTTTTGGCAGTGTGTTTGGGGTCAGTGCTGTGCAGAAAGGTGAACCACCGCACTGGTTCAGCTGACCGAGAGCCACAGGTTTTCCGTAACACACAGTCCCCCACAATGCAGCTTTGACACCACCGTTCTTTGTAGTGGATGATTTTTTTTTGTTTTTATTTTCTCTAATAATCCTCGTGCTCACATTTGAAACCATAAAACCTTTAGCCACATGGCACCACAGGCTTCCTTCTTGTCCTAAAGCGGGCCGTCTTCGTGTCAAACTCTTAAGATTGTTGCCAAATGGACAGATCGACCAATCTGAGCCATAACGACTAACCTCTCGAGTTCTTTCCAGTTCATAATAATAATCGGAATTGCATTCCGTGGGATGGTTCAAGCCTCTAAAATATTGGGTTATAAAGTTTAAATACAGCTTGGGGGGAGGTGGTTAAGGTTATGGAACTGCCAAAGCTGAGGACTGTAGGATGATTTTTCTGTAGGCACTGTTTACCTTTTTTATTTTCCCACCGGGATTGTCCCGTTTTTACCTTCGTAATCCTGAAGGATTTGGAGGAAGGAATTGACGGATTAATTTAAACATTAAGGAAGTCCGAACAAATCACTGCATTGTCTTGTTTCTGATGAGATTCATGCTTTTGTAGGAGGACGTATTAGTCATCTTAAACCTGTTCTAATCAGTCTTTATAGGTCACCAGAGAGGGTCAAACTCCTATATGTACGATTTTAAATTGTTATTCTTTTTTTATGAGCTTTCTTCTCCCTGGCACGATGAAGTAACGCTTTCATAAAGCATCTCCTTCCTCTTACCCCCTCCAACCTTCTTTAATGGTCCAGACCCATATTAGGAGATTCTCCAGCGCCGGCACTGACGCCGTGCTTGTGTTTACGTGTGTTGTTCTGGCACAGCAGCGCCGCTCGAGTTTGAAACACCCTGGCGTCGGTGCTGAGCTGAAAATTGTCCTTTAACCAAAAATGTTCAGCCACCAGCATCCCATAGGAGCCTCGATGAAGCTGCTGTAATGAATCCTGATTAATCCTGTACATTTTTTTTTTTTTTATTCTGAAGCTCCCTGTAATGGATTTGAATGTAAAATCGTATTTAATGTAGTTCAAACGTGAGAAAAACGCAGTTTTTAACAGCACCTCTTAACCGTGAAATCTCAAAAGACTATTTTCCCTTCGATCGGCGTGAACCAGTACAGCCTTTTGAGTGCCCCCATAAACGGCACGTCGATCTTCTCTGATCTCCTGGGAGTTGCTTTGGGGGCGTAGGGTGTGCCGCTGATGCAGCCTGTGTGAAGTTTGCATGTTCTCCCTGTGCCGGTGTCGGATTCGTCCCACCGCCAAACATTTCTGTTTGTATTAAAACGCGTCGTGTTAAATTTGAGAAACATTCAAATGCAACGGATGCAGAGTTTTGGTTCCCACCGTGCATGCATGGGATTTAAAAACGGTCAAGCGGCCTCGCGCAAAACTTTGGACACGCGTAGTTTGTAGTTTATTAGGAACATTTTTAAAAATGAAACGTCCCATTATGAAGCATCCTCTCATTTTGCGAGCCGTATATATAGAACATAAAAAGTTATTTTAATTACTTTTAATTACGAATTTGCGTCGTCGGCCGAAACCAGAAACGTGTTAGCATGAGCCTAATTCTACAGGGGTGTTGCTTCATGTTCAAACACGGCAGCTTCCCTTTTTAAGCAACCGGAGCCCAAGGCTTTAACGGCTGTGAGCAGGAGGCTTTGCCCAGCAGGAGGCTTTGTCCTCAGGGCTGAAGCTGGACCTCATTCGAGGATTTCGCTTCTCTGTGGCGGGATCAGATTGAAAGCTTGGCCTGAGCCGTGGTTCTGCCTTTCTTCTCTATAACTTGGCTTGCATGTGAAATATTTGAGCTGCCTCAAACATCTGCAGCACATCTGTACGGTGCTGAACCCCATGGGTAAACGAATATCTTAAATAACTTAACTACGACACACGCTGCTGCTGGTTTTAAGGCTTTCATACTAAAGCACTTAATAAACCTAACCCAAACTTTTCCCCGATGTGGCACGGTGGTGCTCTGGTTACCCCCGTCGCCTCACAGCTCCTGGGACCCGGCACCGCCCCCGGGTGTGGGGTGTTGGGGTGG